>JBAMJV010007541.1:0-68983 GCA_037951105.1 Echinarachnius parma
TCTCTTTCTGCAACGTGGCCATGGACTAGTACTCGAACACAACCGTGTGCGAAATGGACCCACTGATACAATACTGACAATATGAATTACCTTGCCCTAATACTTTTTACTCAATAATATACGAATGATACTCAGGCGAGAGCATTATTAAAACAGGAATAAAGATGTTTCACTGTATGTGACTCTGTGTGTGCATCATTCGGCAGGTGGTTATGTAGCGTGTGTCAACAGGTGGCTTATCGGTAGGCTCCGTGATTCTGGGAAACATGGGTGACAAATACCTTTCAATGTGTTCCGAGAGCGTCGTTAACCACGTAGTTCAGGAGGTGGGAGGGGTAAGGGTAAGGGGTAATAGCACGGGCGTAGCGAGTTACGTAATACCTATTCAACTGGGGGGGGGGGGATGAATGAATAGATCACCCCCCCCCCCCACACACACACACACTTGAATGGGTATCAATGTCATGTCTACGCCCGTGGGTTATTAAATAGTAAGGGGTTATGTTCCCATGTTCAATGTTTTTTGCAGAGAGTGTCGTTAACGTACAGTAGTTCAGGAGGTGGGAGGGGTGAGTGTAAGGGGTAATGCTCCCTTGTATCAATATTATGTCAAGGCCCCGTCTCAGTCTCGTCCTCCAATAATGTACTTAGGGGGGGGGGGGGGGGGCGGGGGCGGGGGGTGGTGATAAGAAATATATTATCCTCCCCCCTACCTTTGTGGTTCTAGATAGCTCACCGAATGGCGGTGGGGGGGGGGGGGGGGGGGGATTGGGTGGACAGCGGGTAATGCCTCCCTACTGTATGTGTTGTTTCTTGAATCCCCCCCCCCCCCCCCCCTTGCAAAAAGAAAATGTGTTATATATGCGCCAGTGTTACTTTTTTCATGGGCCCCTCCACTACCTCCTCCAACTGCACCCCTCTCTTGTAAGATGAGATAACCATAATTACCTTACTAAAAAAAGTACATTTCATGTCCGTGGGTGGAAGCACATTATGGACACAAACTGTCTGCACATTAACACTTCCATCTTTTTATTTCAGAACATAGGTCAACGTTAATGTTGGCCTAGCCGTGTTACTTTATCGTACACAAAATAACTGAACTGAACTGAGCTGAACTGATTATTATGTCATATCGTTAGTAAATGTCGGAAATTGGATCTATGTATGGAGTCTGGGGGCTTCTGAAACAGCTGCCTGTAGTTTATTGAAGCTCATTCGTACCTTCGATTTTTTATAACGTAAGATAAATTCGGAATATCGAAACATGGTCCAGGCTTCTATTGGTAATACAAATACAACACGGTACGAGGATCCACTATAGCTCTAAGTAAGTTTGGTGGATTTTGACAATGAATGAGGGTGTGTAAAAAGCATGAGTGCACTATAAGGTAGCACCTGCTGGAATGCTCCCTAGGGAGTGGAGAGAGTGCACAATAAAGTGCGGAGGTGTATCCAATGGCCGAGTTATAAATACTAATGTTAGATGCAGGTCCCTCAGGTAGAACTGAGGAGGATAACATGTGTAAATAAGACTACCAACTTTTTTTTTTAAATTTTACTAGATCCCTTTAAACTAGTCTGTCGAACCCATCCCACATACGACATACCCAGTCTAAATAAAACGTGATTCATGGCACCAATGGAGGTAGTGTACTTGAACTCTGCGCGACTCGCACGGTGCACGCAACCTGTGGGGTCAATGGTTAACTAGACCACACTTTTCACTCGCTCGCCCCGTCGATCTTTACTAGCAGACACGGATCTGTTAATGTTATATTTAAATGTATACTATGTAAGGACATGGATAATCTATCTAGATCGGACTCCAGTCATGCCGATAACGTTCTTCTTTAACTGTGTGTTATTATTCGTTTCTGTGTGTGTATAATTATATTTGTGAACAATTTCTAGCGATTCATGTGAATGTATAATTTTCTGTTATAAATCCTGTGTGCTCCACTGAGTGGGCATTTTACCAGACCCCGGGTGTATTAGTATGCGTTAGCTATACTTTAGTGTGTGTGGTTTTATTCTTTCTTATACCTCCTTGGTAATGGTAGGGCATATAGATGTACGAAAGATTCGCATTGAGTGTCACTTTCGTCAAACAATAATGTATCCATATATTGATAGAGATCGGTGGGTTCCCTCCTACAGCTTCTATGTCTCCCCAATAATAACCAACCACCGCTTGTTTGTTTCTTGCCTAACGCACTGTGGCATGGCATAGTCGGGAAGATAAGGGGGCGCAAATTATCGGGGGTTAGTCAGGAAAAAAAACTCGTTATGGGGTCCCCTTTATTATATGACGTCATACTATCCCCCCATACCGATTAGTGGAACCAGACACAGTCTCCGTAGAACAACCCTCGGAACATTGGCTGATTTTCGGTCTAATCGCGGGTGCACTCTCTGTATTTCGTTCTTATTTACCCTGACTGAAATTAATTTCTTCATGGTAATTAAACACCTAACATGCCAAGTGCTTGCATTACAGCTACTGCTTGGATGCCACTTGCTTGATTGCACGCGTATTCGTATACATTGTATACGTAAGTGCCTCTATTGTTCAGTGTAATTAAAATCAATTATATAGTACGTATTTGTTGGCACACAGATTGACAGGACGGTACAGGAGCAAGTGGGGTACGAATTTACCCATAAAGTGGGTGATAGTGGGGGATAGATTGTTCCGCCCCTTTGGCCCATTAAATTCGCCCCTGCGCAAACTTTCGCTTGTTTGTGTCTCGCGGGACACGATCCCACGGAGATTGCACGTAGAATCCCCATTAACAGTGAAACAATTTGACACCTTTACCATAATTCTTAGAACGGATGAAGATGATATAGGCGGTAGAATATTTAATGTCACACTCAGCGTCATTTTCATAATCATAGGCTATAAAACGAACATGTTTTATGTCCAATAATGATTAATTTGACATTTTTGAACTACTTGATGCATGAAGAAAATACTTCGTGGTAGTAATAGAATACTAATTGCTAAGTTTCAATTATTGTCTTTTTGTCATATCATGAACAATAAAACAAGAATGTTTTATGTCCAATAATGATTAATTTGACATTTTTGAATTACTCGAAGCATGAAGAAAATACCTCGTAGTAGTAATAGAATACTAATTGTTAAGTTTAAATTATTGTCTTTTTGTCATATCATGAACAATAAAACGTGAACTGTTTTATGTTCAATATGATTAATTTGGCATGTTTAAATTATTCGATTCATAAAGTAAAAACTTATACTTCCTAGAAGAGTAGAAGTGGAATATTAATTTGAACGTTTCAATTATTGTCTTTGTCTTCTCATGAACCATCAAAAGTGCATGAGTTATTGTTCAATGTGATTTATGTTGCCGTTTTCATTACAAATCAATTTGTTCATCTACCGCAACATTCTATCTCAATTATACTCAACTTTGAAATAACCACCCCTTGTTTCGACGAATTGTCTCAACAAGGTCGGACAATAAATTCATGAACATTTCCAATTTAAAAAGGAATAAACATCCGTTTGAAATTTATTGAACGTTTAAAGTAAGTTCGATATTGCACGATACCAAATAATGCCGATCAAACGATACTTGGCTTATCATAATCAGCTTGATGGCATTGCCATGATTACTAGCATCACATAATTTTCAGATTTAATTGTTTTTATTTCACTAAATATATTTCTAGCACTACTTCTATCTCAAAGATCTCAAATTGAAAACAAAGAGACATTTTCTTGGCAATACACTAACTTCACTTCATTTGTAGTAAATGTGCCCCAAAAGTGCGATCTACAAACGGAAATAAGTTGCAAGATTATGAGGTGAATTGAATCCGACAGATAAGCCATCGATGTCAAGTGCAATTAGACGGAATGGAAAGCCCCCGAAGGCGAACTACAATGGGCACGATGGGCATGGGACTGAGGGGGGATGGGTAACGTAGACGGCGAGGATAACAATACGGCGTGCCATTAGTGTCAATAAAGTTGAGATCTTACAAATTTCATTGGATGATGGCCAACATTAACCAAATGTAGATGTTTTATTTAGAATGTTATGGAATATGGATGTATACGTTCAATGAGAGCTGAAATTCGTTTTTTATAAACGATCTATTCCCAAATATATCGATCGATGTAAATAAAAGAACGTCGATATTCTAGAGATCAAGCTCCCAAATTGAGTGTATCGATTCGATTCTTTTCGAATTGATTTGAAACATCAACAAATATAATGTACGGAAGACAGAATTAAGCTCTCTAGCTGAAGGATCAACGTATATCGATAGTTTTTACATGCATTGCCCGATTTACTCAATGGGTAAAATATATGTACATGTAAATCGATCGCTGTGATCGATATGACCATGAACGTAGAAGGTTCATGACTTGACATATCGGTCGTCGTACGTAACATCATAGTTTAATGACACGCAATGCATGCCATACAATGTATACAGTGAGACGGATAGTTCGGAGAGGCTGGAGATGAGCGTGATCAGAACTACATCTTATCGCGTTGCCACGGGCATCTCTCGCCTTCCGTCAAACTAGTTTCAATAATTATGATATTACATTTATGAGGCTTAATTCTCAATTATTAAGAAGCAACTGTCTGATAGTTATGCCACCGGCATCTCTCGCCTTCCGTCAAAAACAGTTTGAATAATCATGATAATTATTTAATTTGTAGGCTTAATTCTCAATTAATGAACAGCAACTGTCTGATAGTTATGCCACTGGCATCTCGCGCTTTCAGTCAAGATAGTTTCAACATGCTAATATATTTAATTGATTAATTACATAACATTGTTTTGATTGTGTCTGGCACTCGTTCTCTCTGACTGGTTTCATTAATTATTGTCAGGCCAAGTTTCGATTTATATTGATATCAATTATACATAATTTGTCCAGATGTAAAATCTTATTCATGAGTTCATTCCTCAGGCTTTTCTTTAGATATATCCTACAGACACACTGTCTATCTTGCGTAACCATAGTAACATTGTGTCGACTGAGTTATATTATTTGTTTACAATCGGAAGTAGTTTTCATCTTTTTGACGAACATAATTGCCATGGTAATCTAAAATGTTAAGTTAAAGTGTGAAGGTGTTCAAGCACCGATCATGCATTGAATGATTTAGGGGAGAAACAAATCCTCGATACGGCCATGTAATAATGGTACTTGTCCCCTTTCACACTGACTGTCGGCATAACCTTTAACTTCATTGTTAATTATTTCATCCACGTAGTAATGTTGTTTGTCCATATTCGCATCGACTTTAATTCCCCATCGTCATTTTCTTGTTTATGCAGCTATGCAGGAGCGCTACATGTCCCTATTCACACTTATTCTAAATGCATATATTGTTATTTTACCCCCTTTTCAAATTAAATAAACATCCACGCAGCAATTTCACTATCTTAAAACGTTCGATAAATATTCGTCGTCATTTTTCAGTTATGCAAGAGCGCTACATACCCCTGTTCACACTGACTTTAAAACTCCATTGTAATTTCACCCCTTTACAAATTACATCCACACGGTGATGTCGCATGTTCGTTTTTACGTTTTACTGTGTCTTCATTGTTATTCCCTTTCTCTATAATACATGCATGAGCTGCAATGCATGAACCTGTTCACACGGATATTTCGTCTTTGTCATTATCCTTTTTAAGCTACATGCAGAAGCGCACGTGCCCCGTTCACACCTACGTTAAACGTTAACTAATTCTTCATTGTAATTTTCTTGTTTGTATACAGCTATGCAGGAGCGATACATGTCCCTGTTCACACAGTGTCACGATGACAGTCCACAGGAAACACTCATACAGAAATACTGCACTTCAGACTTTGGTAAGTATGATAGAAATACTGATGATGATGATGATGATGATGATGATGATGATGATGATGATGATGATGACGGTGATGATGATGGTGATGGTGATGATGGTGATGATGATGATGGTGGTGGTGATGATGATGATGATGGTGATGATGATGATGATGACGGTGATGATGATGATGATGATGATGATGATGGTGATGGTGATGGTGATGGTGATGGTGATGGTGATGGTGATGATGATGATGATGATGATGATGGTGATGATGATGATGATGATGATGGTGATGGTGATGGTGATGGTGATGATGATGATGATGATGGTGATGATGGTGATAATGATGATGATGATGATGATGATGGTGATGGTGATGATGGTGATAATGATGATGATGATGATGATGATGGTGATGGTGGTGGTGATGATGATGATGATGATGATGGTGGTGGTGGTGGTGGTAGTGGTGATGATGATGATGATGATGATGGTGATGGTGATGATGGTGATAATGATGATGATGATGATGATGATGGTGGTGGTGATGATGATGATGATGATGATGATGATGGTGATGATGATGGTATGATGGTGGTGATGATGGTGATGATGATGTTTTGCTGTACCTTACATTTGGAATTTTAACAATGCCGCGCCGGAAGGAAGAAATCAGTAACCGTATTATGTATATATAATATATTCCATCACTAGGCTAGCAGACAAAGCTTTCAATCTAACTTTTGCAATTTATGGAACTATAAAATATTTCTGATGTGTTAACTTTATTGGTAATTCATTGAGTAGAGTTTTATATAGAAAACAATTTTGCATGTATGTGTATCAGAGTTTTTTTTCTTCATAGACACATTTAATAAAGTCACGCAACGGTAACAGCACCAATGGGATAACGTGACCATGACTTCTTGCCAATTTCGACTTTCTACAATTATTACAAGATAATAACACGCATGTCGATCAAGCTGAATTTCAAAGATAAAATTGATGTATTACATTACACATTATTAATTCGTACTTATAGTTATACACTGTAATGTATGAATTCCACAAAATGTGACCCAAATCATCCGAACCCCAAGGAAGACCGAGCGTGTCATGTTGGTATTTCTGATTATGATCAATCCAGCTGTATTTGGTATTAAATTGTTTCATTTGCTTTTCTAATAGATATTGAAGCAATTCAACCAACCAACATACAGTAAATCTATTATGATGTCAAGTAATTTATGACTCAACTTTATAGTTTATGAAATCCAAAATTAACACCCAAGGCAACTGCCACAGGATTTAGTAATGGAATATAAATTACAAGGAATTCAGTTAATGATTTATACCAAAAAAAAGAAAAGATATGTGTTAATCACATCAACTGGCCAGACATCCATAATGATGTGCTAATAACAAAGAATGCTATTGAAGATTACTGTTTATAATAAATGAGTACTGTGCTCCAACTTAGCTACCCAAAATAAGTAATGATATTTAAGTTACAAGGAATTCTGTTAATGATTTATAAACAAAATGTCCCTAACCACTTCAACAGATCGGAAGTCAAGAACGATGTTCAATATCGAAAAGGATGGTATTGCCGTTGTAGATTATGGTTTTTATAATAATGATGAAATGTCATTCAAATTAGCTGAAAACAGCAATAATCTATAATTTAGTATAGAAATGTAGTCAATGATTTATAAAAACGAAAAACGCCAACCATTGATTCTAATACACACGAAATTGGTATAGGGGTGTCTTAAAAAAACGATGTATAAGTAAATAATGCAGAATACCATAAATAGAACAATTATATCTGACAATACAATACAATTTAACAATAATTGTTAAATTGTATTATATTGTCAGAAATATACATAATGATTATGTAAACCAAATTAACTGACAAAACAAATGATTCTGATGAATAAATAACAACATTTACAGATTATATTTATGGACTCATGGTTGTAGATACTTACGTAATACTTTTTCATCAGGGGGGATGAATGAATAGATCATCTCCCCCCTGATGAATAGGTATCAATGACAGATCTATGCCCATGTAAGGCTTGATACACATATGTGAAGCTGCCATGTACATACTTATATAAAATATAATGCAGATTTTATTCAACCAAAGTCAACCAAATTATCTGACAAAACATGATTATGGTGTATAAATAACACAAAATGCAGCTAACATTTATGAATTGATCTAAACAAAATCGAACCTGTCATCCCTATAGACTCGTATGAGTCAGTGCTCTGACATTCCAAACGTCTTGGTTGGTGTACATGGAGTGATCACCACCGATATCATGCAATTAAATGATAGATAGAGTGTTGGCTGACGAAACATGAGGCGATGACCCAACAAGATAATACAAACGATTCCCTCTGTCCGTCCATTGTATTCTTTTAAAGGACAATGAAACTATGGCTTTTGGCTATTATTATCGTTTGGAGGGTGAACAGACATTTGATTTGATACATAACTTGGCAATTTGGGCCTACTGGATCCCATGAAATCCTTTCGTGAACATACCCAAATTTTACTAAATCTTACGGCGGCAAAAGATGATGGGAGCGGTCGTGTTCTTGTAATTACCCGACATGCTTTGCAAACTCTGACGTATGTGCTTAGGGCCGAACAAAAAGCTTTTCACTGATCTGCAGACTCGTCAAAGCATCTACAAGTATTCAGACAATGGTTTGAATTGGTGTTATTGAAATGCATTAATGCATATCATTGACCGTAGTCCGCACACACCTAATAATGGCGGCCTCCAGTGTTCGCGTGAATAGTGTTGTACCCGATAGTATTTTCACATATTTCTTCCAAAGCAGAAATCTGAGTCGGAGTAATGTTCGCATAATAAACAAGCATATCACGATGTATAAAGTAGGATAAACTCTATTCTTGAGTTGCATTGCCCTTTAATACCGATAGTGAATAAAACACTTCATGACGACGGAAACAGATAAGAGTCACAAACCATGCAAACCAAAGAAGATTGAAGCTCCTTGGTAATAGTGCCGTCACACCCAAACCGTTCTCGCTGCGCTCCTAATCCCCATTCATAAATTTGGCAGTGGGAGGCGAAGCATTGTCCGAACGATGATTAAATGACGACTGAATGGGAGGATTATCGCACATAGGTGAAAGGATAGCCTCTCATGCATGGACATACAATGGCTCCCTGAACAAAAGAGTAGGTCGCCGAAGACCCACGTCCGTTTTCAACATGTCGAAAGAGAGCGTGGGTCTTCGGCGACCTAATCTTTTGTTCAGCGAGCTATTGTCTGTGCATTCATGGAAGGATATCTATTGACACATGTGAGATAATCTTCCTATTCAGATCCTCATTGGACAAAAGAAATTTTGCAGATACATTCCAGCGATTGTGATCAGCTATTGTCTAGATCGTGGCTCGGGTGTGACGGCACAGTTATAGAGGGGTGCTGCATGTCAACTTGGCACACAGGTATGATGAATCCAGGTGTGCATGGAGATCGATGGTTGTGAATGGTAGCAAAATAAACATACCACTGCGGGGGCCTAGTAGTAGTCCAAACAGCCGCGTTGTCATGGGGATTTCAGTCCCAGATTATTGGGATTTATTCCCAATCCCTCGACCAATTACCGGAAAAATGTCTTAGGGTTGCGTTTGAAGAGTGCTGTCTAGACCATGCAGAATCAATGTCCTGTAACTTGCTTGAGACTAACATTTACGCTCTGAACTTGCAGAGAAGCCTGGAAACATGGTTTTAAAAAGGCTGTTTATATAAACGCATATCATATATCAGTTGGTGTATATTGTCCATTTGGCGGTGGTTGATGCGTTTAAAAAGAATTGTCTTGACCGGGAATAGCATATTGAAATAAAACTTTGTTTAGGCTCTTATCTTTTATTTCATACGCCTCAAATACGTTTTATAACCATGATAACGCTGATTCTGGGTTGTTCAATTGTACTTAAACGCACCTTTCAGTTGTCCGTCGTCCCCCTTTTCCGGTATAGTGGGGGTGTGGAATTATGGCAGGTAGCTCAACAATCAAGATATACTGTCTTTGTTCTGGACTAGGTTCGTGCGAATTGTTATCGAATGGGATTGGTGAAGAGGCGTAACTATTATTATGAAGGGGTTTCAAGGGGACAACCTTACGACCCCACCAACCCTTAATAGAAATGTGTGCCTCCTCATGAGCAACTTATGTAAGTTTTCTTTACCGAAGTAAATAAATACATCGATCAATAATAATTATATAATAATTAAATCGATGCAAAATTTATAAAGAATTAATTAATATTATGAACTATACAGTGACATACAAATGAATTGATACACAAACACTTCAAATCAATAAACGGCAAAAGCAAATCAATATGCATTAACTAATTAACTGATTCATTAATTTGTCAATAGTAAACCAAATAATGAATTAATTACTTAATAAATAGATGCACAAAATAAACTAACCCTTCTCCATGCTAAACACATAATTAACATATCAAATACACAGAAACCTAGAAACAGTGCAAATTGTGCACATGTATAAAATAACTGCCCGGTACTGCAATGAGTGACGCCTCCCTCGGACCCCGTTTCTCCGTCATATAATTAGGTCCCTTCATATTTAGGTTAAAGGGTACCAGCACCCACAAATAATACTCTCATAAATGTAATGAATTACACAACCCTTTGCAAAGTGTTGGGCATCTATTTAATATCACAGAACGTTACGGTACGAAAACAATTATAAATGCGTGTTGTTCTTTCCATGGTGGTCCGCCTAACCTCATGTACCGAATATTGATGGAGGAGTTACGCCGATCTTTCAACACATCCCTCTGTTCTAAGCGTAGAATAAACCTTTACACGCGATCTGGGCCTAGGCTTTACAACAAACTTAAGTATGCAGACCACCTACGCCATATACTTATGCAGTCAGGCGTAGCCACGTCTAGCCAACCCAGGCCTTTGGGGTCGATAAGTCCGAAGGACTCTGGTTCGATTCCCGATTGAGCCCACCTTCCGTTGCTCATTGTCACATTCTAACGCGTAAGTCACACAGAGGGCGGGGTGTTGGGGGGGGGGGGGGGGGGGGGGGCATCTAGAAGGGGACGAGGTGGTGAAAACGGTTCTGATTGCAACCGCCTCCCCGCCTATATCACCCTATAGTCATATAATTATGATAGTACGCCTCTGTATGATGTACATGTAGCAGTTTATTACGTTCTAGTCGGGTGAATGATTTATGTTCCACCCAAACCAGCAATGATAGAACTAAATCCTTCTGTCAGAACCAATTTCAGTTATGCACGGTTTGGTGCCTCCTACACACATGACACACGGCAGTCTCCGTACTGCCTATCGATGAATACATCAAATATTTACAAGTATACATTACTTATGTAAGTCAAGACGGAGAATTGACGACCCAAATTATGTTATCGTAATTGTGTTGTAGTCAAGAAAATCATGGTAAAGAAGGTATATAAATAGGGAGATGCACAGCTCACTTTATGAGTTGATTTCTATTGTGTAGCCAATTATAATGATACAATATGTCGAACATTAGAATGCACAATGATGCTTGCAAATGAACAAAGACAACTACATTCCTTCAAAACCGGACAGGATGTTAATAATAATATTATAGGAATTCTCTGGAGAAGACCACTGGCAGCCATTTGGTCTCTACAAGTTAATTCCACCACTTCCATGTGGGCATACTCATTATAAAAACAAAGATGTTTAAAGGGATCTAGTAACTTTGTTGACATGTGCAAAAAGAGATGAGTGGTTGATACAATGTATATTTTTGTTATCTGATATGTCCACTGGGTGTTGTGTGAAAATGTCAAGTTTTGACGGGCCAGTGGATAATTTAACATCTGAACACTTCCATCGTAAATATCTTTTTAACGAAAAGGAAATTTGAAAAACCGAAACCAGTCCCATGCCTTTTATTGTTAGTACAAATGCAACAAGGTAATGAGGGAAACGCTATAATTCCAATACGATTTTGAGGATTTGGACAATGTTAATAGGTCCCTTTAATATAAATTATCATATTACGGAGAACAATGCGTAATTTGTCTTCATTATTGTCACCCCACGTTGGGTTGCAGCTCTGTCGAGATTATTTGTGCGACTTGGATATCAAAGTTGACAGGCAATCGTAGAAAGTTTGACAATTTACATAGCGCCATCCGCGACAAACTTGGTAGAGTTTCACCTTTACTTGAACTCGATGTTATACAGTGCGAAATGAGTGGGAGTAGTGTGTTTCAAATAAATAGATTATTATGCCAACAATTATTGTCACAGACCCTGTATGCAATGGGTTTCGAAATACAGTTTAACCTGTTTTAAAGACCACCTGTATATAAAGAACATCTAGCTCTACGGATGAGTAACGATTACATGATACGGTTATTTGCATATGATTTCATTTGTATGTGAAAGTAAAACTACCTGCTAATTCAAATTATAATCTTTATCATGGGAGGCCTTTTATATATACAAGTTTTCGGCATTCCCTGAATCATTGCTCGTTATTATAATCTCACTTTTCATCATTAGCTCTCGCTGCAGAGTTGAACTTAAACTTACAACTCAAACCACGCTAACCGAGATTAGGAATAGCGCCACCTACGATTAACCGTACGCATTTTATTCTCGATTTCTCAACTATTCGTGTTATCAAGGGATTGTGCGATAAGTTTAGAAATGGAAGCGAGTATGTTAATGATATTGAAGAGTTGCGCTAAATCCGATTTATTATTTGGAGACATCCTCTTTGTCCGATACATGGGAATGAGCATGAAATGCTGTTGTCGATAATTGTAATAATAATGTTATGCAATTTGGATTCATGACTAGTATTCTTACAAATAAAGACACTCTGAAGACTGCTAGAAATGCATCGGTGACAATAGCCGGTCTAGCGATCCGTAGGTCTCGGGATAGATTTCCAGCAATACCCAATTCCCTTTGCTCTCTGTTAATTGATCGCATAATATTTTTGGTCATTTTCCTCTCTGTTTGAATGAACTTATAATCCAATCATTTTTCATCCGTTCTCTTCTTCTTATATTTGCAGTGTTGAAGATGAAGAACAAGACGATACATTTTAACATTGTTCAAAAGTCACGTTATCAATGATAACTGATTGTTATTCAATACACTCACACAAATTCCAATACGAACCCTTGCTACGTTATTGAACTTATAACGCATTCAATAATTGATCCTTCCTTTCTCATTTCCCTTTCTCTGCAGTGTTGAAGATGAAGATCAAGACGATCAAGGACTCCAAAGACGGCAAGAAATTCATCGGTGACAGCAGCACGGACAAGCTTCAGATCATCAAGCAGGGTTCTCTGAAGACCAAGGACCTCAAACGTCTCACCTTCTACGTCCGCGAGGGCGCCAACTGTCGATGCAGCATGCTGGACGAGAGCGGGAGCTATCTCCTCGTCATGGGTCACCGGGACAGCCACAAGTCGCGCAAACTCTTCATGACCTTCGTTCACAGCTGGCACAAGACGCGCGACTTCCGCAAGAAGATGGCCGCGCTAAAGGACCCGGATGTCTGCGTGACTCCACCGGTACAGGTTGTGACCGGCGGCGCCGGTAGCGCGGAGACCGCGTCGTCACGTGATCACGCGGACGGCGCTACGCCTGCGCAGAACGCACAGGGCGCGGAGACGGCCGATATGGTGCGCATGACCCCGGCTGGTGCTGCGGAGGAGCGCATCGGCGGCGAATTCGCCGTGGTACAGACAAACTCGCCCATGCGTGACGGAGTCTCCGCCGCGGAACAGGTCATGTCGGATGAGACGCCCCCTACGCCCATTACCACACCAAAAGGAAGGCGAAACCGGAGACGGTCGAGGAAGGGCAAGTCGAAAAGGCGTGAGCAGCGACAGATCGAAGTTAGACGAGCCTGGACGGGTTAAGACTCACAAATCCCCATTCAACAACTTTACGAGCGTCCACTCCTCACCCGTGACTCCGGATTAAACATTGCTGGGTAGTCACATTGGTCACGAGACTCGATAACCACATAATCACTGGCTAATTGTTCACACCTATCGTAGGTTCGGGGGCAACACATCCTTTGTGTGGACGCACTGTAATTCAATAGAGACTTCTTTTCTTTATCTGTGCATGGGCACCATGTCGTGTTGTATTCAGCCCGTTTTGTGTGGTATAGCTTCATTTGTTTCTCTCTGTCTCTCTGCCATTACAATCTAAAGTATAATATGTCAGATTTAAAGTGACTGCGTCGGCACGTCAGGTGGCGCCCTTCGCGGAGCTCAAAGGGAGGTTCCATGTTGTATACGCACACTGCACACTATGTAGCTTAAGGATTGTTATGCGTGTGGATCATACAACAAGGGTCACCATTTTGATCTAGGCTACTTTATGCACACTGCAAAACACTGACCCAGCGTGTATTTCTGAACATAATCATGGCGCTGCGCGGCTGTGCTCCTTCCCGAATTGGCGATGCAGTAAGTTTAAGCTGTCAGTGGATGATATGGCTAGTGAATTGATCGTAAGCCTCTATTCAAGATTTGAGTCGTCAACCAGGGTCAACCAGGGTGAAACTCAACTCATTTGTAATAAGGGTTCACTGATAGCCATAACCCACTACCTAGCAAATTAGCTTACTTATTGTCAGTATGAAGGACCTGTTCATCATTCTGCATTGGTCTTTCATGAGAAGTGAGATTGTCCGCATAGTCAGAAAGGTAAAGTCGGCAACGCCGACTAAAGCCCGACGCAGACAAAACCGACTCAATCCGATCCGACGCTACCCGACCCGACTGAATACCGCAGTCGGTCCGATTTTAGTCGCGGCCGATTCAACATGTTGAATGGACCCGATTGGCTTCCGACTGGCTTCTGACTGGCGAAATCGGAGTCGTGAGGCAATGTACGCATAGCCGATCCGACTGAAAACCAGTCGGTCCGGGTCGAGTCGGCTCTGTCTGCGCCAACTGAAGGCTGTAGATGAAAGCCGACAGATTCTGAGATTAATATATGTATTGTTCTCAAAAGTTAACTATCTAATAACTTCTAGTTGTTTAGCCCTATCAATCTTGATCCAACATAGACTGATCTGATATCAAACCTGCAAGGGTTTCATCAAGTTATAAGGTCAAGGGCCCCTGTATTATTAGTCGAGTTTCTCACAGAGTTTATTCCTTTTATTTTCCCCAACTGGATCAAGCCCTTAGAGGCGATACCCTCACATCGTGTGCATGGCGCTGATCGCGCGATGTTACGAATACGTCGTGTACCATCGATGTACAACATTAAAGCGGACCAAAACGCATAACACAAAGCAATCTGTGTAATAAGACCTATATTCACACATTTCGAATATCCCTGAATCACCCGAAACATGAATTCGGTTGAGGAATGGGCATAGTTTATATTTTGCTATCACGGGCTCTTTATGGATGCTCTGAGCGGCGCCATGATTTTTGTTTTCCGCCCAAACGTGACGTTGTCATGGACTGACGCTTATTGGTCTAGCCAAAGGCGATTTAACTATTAGTTTGATAACTTATTTTTATGAAAAATCGGAGCGAACAAAAAAAACATTGCACTGCTGATAGCTTATTTTTTTAAATCTAATTATTTAGTATATCTTTTATTTGTTTCTACTCTGATTATATGTGAAGTATGATAGTATATTATTTTCTAGTCAGAACGAGGGTGTTCATACGACATTCGAATTGTATGATATCAACGAGCGCGTACGCGTTCGCAATCCTCCAAAACTGTAATATGTTTGCTACTTTTAATTCAATAGTTGTACTTCGAAATATCATGATATATATCGATAATACTGTTACAAGAAGTCATGCATTTATTTCCACCCTAGCGAAGCATAATCTAGACTACGATCATTTATTATTCTGATATGAATCACTGTATAAGCAACTAAATTGGCCTTAGACCGAGAACAATGCAATCTTGATACTACAGCTCAATTGTTTAGGTGAAATAGTGGGGTAAATTCATTTCTTAAAGCGGTCACCTGGTAACCATAGAAATACGTGCCTACACATTTCATTCACTCTGCAAGCCTTTGTTTTGTACAGCAAAGAGGTATAACACCCCTTCCCAAATCAAAGAAAAGGAATGTTTGGTACGCATCGGTAGCTGGAGGCGTGTTAGAGAAAATCGAACGTGCTCGCCGCAAGTACTTATACAACAGTGTGCACGTCTCTGCTTACGCCAACACAATTGTTACCATGGCAGCCTCTGACAATTCCGTCAAAAAGCTATAGGTATACTGGCTAAGTAACCATATTTAGTCATATTTCCACACTGCCCCCTCTGAAATGGTCGTTGGTTAATATATTTTCTTTATACATATATACTTTTTTATTTGACCTGTGATTCTACAAAGACAAAATTGTCTCTTCTTTTAACATGATCATGAATGTAATTTTGGTGCTTAGGTCCAAGAAAACGTCATATCTTTGCTGGGGACTGCACAGAAAATGTAAACATGGCCACTTCCATGTTCGTACGGGACGCCGCAAAAACAAAATTGTTCTGTCTCTTTGAGTGATTGGTGTGGGCTAATCGGTGGGCCATTTCTTATGATTTATATATCAAATTAAACTTCTCGGTGTTGCGAACGAAGTAGTACATATGAAATGCTATCATTTTGGTTTCCTTTAATATGTACTCCCGAAATTCTAGTCATACGCCCTCTCTCGTCGGGCATAGCTGGCTTAAATGGTCGTTTGAGAAAACAGAATGATACAACATTCAATAATCTTGACTACTGTATAGTTTATTATTTTCCAAGGCCGATTTACATTGAACATGTATCGGACTGTAAATGCATACGATGACTTGTTGGACTTGGATTGTGTTGATACGATGTTATTATTTTCAAACTTCCACTTATATAATTATAATTATACCTTACGATATTGTATACACATAGACAATCATTCGCAATGGTAGATAAGTCGTTTCAAATAAGAGCTATACTAAAGAAGCGAAGGCAATCTCTTTTTGCTAAATTGACTTTTATTAGTTTTCGTTTCGTTTACCTAATATCATTTTATGTCGTATTTAGTTATCGTAATCAATGAATAACTAAGTATACGTTTTCATCAAATCACAAAGATTATGTTTGAGCAAAATTAATTGACATTTATTTGTTAAACTATTAATTTGATGGAATTGGAAAACAAAAAAATTTGCACAAATAAATGACACAACCAATGACACAAAAACTAAGGTAGTATTCAAATTTAATATGTGTTTATAATCGTTATCTTAGAAATCCGTATTTCCTATTTTGTACAGTATCAAAAGCTTATCATTTGTATCATATTTAAATGTAACTTATATGCATCCGTATTTTGTTCATTGGTTTATGTGTCGCCGATCTCTTGTATAAATGGAACTGATTATTCTGTTTTTCTAAGCAGCTATCATAACCAGTTCGAGTTTAAGTATAGAATAATGTCAGTCTAAATATATTCGACTGGAAATAATTAATGTCATTAAAAGAAATGTAATTGATAAAAAGAATAAACTAATAAACGTTTTACACATTCGAATCCATGATACCCCTCCCCTTCCTCCGAGCTGATAATATTATGGTTATAGTAGATAAATTATGATCATACTTATTTTAACTGTATATATCTTTTCAAAATTATATATTAACAACATTCATTATATAAATATTTTAGCAGGAGGTTCTGTATTTTTTCCACAAATTCCATACCACTAAATAACTGTCAAATTTATTTTAATGGATTTTTACCCTAACTATTCATGTGATTGGCATGTCTGAATATGGAAGTTCTCCTTCGTTAGTGGAAATAAGCAACTTATATTTGTTTTAACTAGATACAGATGTGCATGTCGCATTCCTTCCAGTCATATAAAAAAAAATGTCTATACAATAATAAACACACCATGAACCTTGTAATATTGTAGTGTATTTCATTAGGTCATAATATTGTACATTTGTAAATGTTTGTTATTATCTCAATATCATTTTTCTTTCAGTTGACTTAGCAAAACAAAATCTGAATTAGATTTGTAAATCTCTGTTTTTATCATGGCATCACAACTCCTTTTGTTACGATTTTTTGCTCAACACTTTGCTGCATGCGTTAAGTGTGAACTCCGTTGTATGTAGACTAGGTGTAAATATGACACGTATTATACTAAATAAATAGACGGATAACTGTACACTTCGCCATTTGGTGTATTTATTGAGTGTTTGCTTTGACAAGTGTAATGCAAGGAATTGGATATAATATATTAGTGAGGAGAGCGAGTATGGCAATATGAGTATGTCTATGGAAAGATATCAACAATCATGACACTGGACATGGAAATGGTGGTGTTGGACTGGGTGGTGGTGGTGGTGATGGCGCTTTGGTGTTGGTGTTGTCGTTGTTGCTGCTGCTGTTATTGTTGTTGGACGTGGTGGTTAAATTGGTGACGGTAGTGGTGGTGGTGATGATGTTGATAGCGGTGTTAATGGTGGTTGTGGCGATAGTGGTAGTGATGTTGATGATAATGATGATGATGATGCAAATCATGGTGATGATGATGATGGTTTTGGTGGTGGACTGGTGGTGGTAGTGGTAATAATGATTACTGTTAAAGGGATTAAAGGGATCTAGAAACTTTGTTGGCAAGTGCAAAGAGTGATTGTATTGGACTGATCTGATATGTCCACAAAGTAATGTGTGAACATTTCACGTTAAATTGATGTTTTTTTGGCTGAGATATGAGCAAAAATGCAAGGCGATATTCACTAACTCAATTTACTTAATTTGTACACGGCATGATATTGGGCCGTATGCATAAAAACAAGCAATTGCTTATAAGCAAATGCTTTAAGCACAAGCAAGAGCTTGTCAAGCAAAAGATCAAGTTCAAACAATTGCTTAAATTCGTATGCACAAGCTTTTGCTTGTGCTGAAACCTTTTGCTTGCACTGCCTAAGCAATTGCTTACGTGTTGGACAAAGGATCGTTACGGTTGTGCGAACATCGCACTGCAGGGTAACAACGCTTCGTGCCCGACCTGGCAGCAGCATTTTTTTATTACGCAAATAAGGGGGAAACAGCGCAGAGCATCAGGGGGGTTTCTGTGCAGATCGATTGCCGTAAAAAGTCTAAAATAACAGGAATTTGATTAAATATGAAATCACAACATAACCTCTGGAATAAGGAGCTTGTAATTATCCTGAAACGGTACGAAAATTTGATCCTTAAACGCGAATGCCCCGAGTAAGCAAGAGCTCAAGCTGGTCTGGATGTGCTTGAAAAAACGCAAGCAATTGCTTATCAAGACAAGCAAAAGGTTCGTTTTCTGCATACGGTTTTAAGCAATTGCTTGTTTGGTAAGCAATTGCTTACGAGCAGTAATCAATTGCTTGTGCTTGTAAGCAAATGCTTTTGCTTGCAAGCAATTGCTTGTTTTTATGCATACCGATTCAAGCAAAAGGCTAGCACAAGCAATTGCTTATTTTGATGCATACGGCCCAATATCCCGTATATCATTTCGTATCTGAACACTTCAATCGTAATTATCTTTTGAACGAAATGGAATTAAAAAAAACCCCGAAACCTGACCCCTGCTATTATTGTTAATACGAATATGTTAAGGTAAGCTGGTATGAGAAAGCCACTAAAGAGTTCCAACTAAGTTTTGAGGATTTTGACATTGTTACGAAATCCCTCAACTCGAAGATGACGATAAAAAAGTGTTACAATTATTGACGACAATGATGAAGATGTAAATTACGATTATGAGACATCAGATAGTCATGTGGCAGTGGTAAAGAGTAGCATGACAATTCTATAGGAAACAACTGTACAGGACCTAACGATTTTAAATGTCATCGTAGATGGCGTCCTTCTGCTGTGACACAAACGATGAGTTTCGGTACTCGAGATGTTTATTCTTTTCACTGCAAATCAAGAAAGACGATTGGTGGGTGAATAGTCGTAAGGAATAAGTTGTCAAAGACAATATTTTTTGTTTTGCCTTTTTGAATAAATTTGTCAATATAATTATGTCAAATGTGTAAATAGATCATTGTGATACAATGCCGTCACCATTCATGTGGGAATCAAACACGTTTTTATAAACATTGCAATCTTCCTTGCAAAAATGATGATAACGATGATACAGGTGCTCATTCAGGAGTGACATATAATATTATTATGTTTAAATGTGTATGTAAGTGTGGGTGTGTGTGTGCGTGTGTGTGTGTGGGTGTGGGTGTGTGTGTGTTTGTGTGTGTGCGCGTGTGAGTATGTGTGTTTGTGTGTTTGCGTGTTATATGTGTGTAAATGTATAATTGTCTGGTGTATGTATGTATGTATGTGTGTATGTGTGTGTGTATGTATGTATGTATGTGTATGTATGTATGTATGCATGTATGTATGTATGTATGTGTGTATGTATGTAAGCATGTATCTGCCCTCCCAAGGAAAAACGCAGTATCTGACATTTTTGTTGATTTTCACTTTTTTGCAGAAAAATACTCAATAAACAATGCTCTTTCATGTGATACATTCAGTTTTCTGAAAATTTTTTGGGAACACCATTTTTTCCCAACCCTCAAACGCAGTATCTACAGTCAACCTCCACTTTCCCCAAGGAAAAAAGCAGTATCTACACAGCTAGTCTCGCCACAAGAGAAACAAATTATTTATAAGCAGACAATATGAATAATGCACATTTATAATAGTTATATCTTGTATAAACAAATTTCATTACTTATATGAATTGTAAAGCACAAAACATTGAAGCAAATTTAACATATAAGTGCATTTTGCAATACGACCAACATTCTTCTATAAAGCGCAGAGTTTGTGACAAAGGCTATTCAAGTATGCATGAAAGTGCGTGTACCTCTGCCACATTCACACAATGCACAGACTGTAACATGCATTATTCCATATTTAAAGTAACTTCAGACTTGATAAGTGAGGGCGCTCTTTATCAACAAAGTTTTGTTTTCACTTTAACTCATACACTTTCATAACAAATGTATAAACAATCATTTTTGCGTGGTTAATGAATACAATTCATGCTTCGTATTTCCTTTCATTGCGGAAATATGGGCCAATAAGTCCCTTTTTTAAGAAAAGTGTGACTCGCCTAGAGAGGGCGCTTTTTAATTAGTCAAACTCTTTTCCCTTTAAAGTATGTTAATAGTACATACAGAATATATGCCGAAACATTTTCGATTGGTTTATCCATAACTTAAGGCATAATTCAACACCCTCCGAATTTCTATGTAGATACTGCTTTTTTCCTTGGGGAAATCGGTTACGAACCAGGGATTTTCCCAAAGTATCTACATTTTCATGAAAATCTCAAAATTAAACGAAAAATTCAATTGTTCATGGATGAAGAAAAATAGACCCCTATATAGCCTTTAATCACACACTGAAGTTATCTTCACAAGTTTATTATTTCCGAGCGGCTGTGGCAAATACACAAAAGGGTCAATATCTCAGTTTCTAGAAAATGCTAAATCGTGTAGATACTGCCTTTTTCCTTGGGACGGCAGGTATGTATGTATGTATGTATGCGTAAGTGAGTAAGTGCGAATGTATGTGCGTTCTCAGTATAATGTCTGTAAACGTTCTTGCTTTATTATTTACACAGCTAGGTGCGTTGATGTTCACGTCTCTGCCGTTGTGCGTGCACATTTGTAAAACATAATTATCTACTCGCTTTATGATTAGATACTTGTGCGTACGTATTTGCGTTGTGTCAGTGCGTTCGTTCGTGTGTTCTTTGTTTTACGTGTAAGAAATAATTCCATCGCCATATGTTGGACCACGAGTTACCAAACCGAGATAAGGGGAATCTTACACAAGAGACGTTATCACACACACTATCAGGTCACAGAGGAACAAACAAAGATATTAATAAAGATTGGAATTATAACGAATTATGACGTATCGTTCTTATAAAACGGCAAACGTTGTATAAAAACCGTCTAATGATTCTGATTCTTCACACTTACCCGCCAGGAACCTTGTAGAACAGAACTTACACGAATCGTTTAATAAGAAACCTGAGGTAAGATATTGCTGTTTTAATGAATTTTGGAGAGCGAATTTGTTTACAAGTTGCAACTATTTCACTGTTTTCATTTTCTGCAAAGTGTTTTGGATTGTGTAAGATAAATTGTTTAATAATTGTAAGTTTTGAAAAACTATGTAATACTGTATAATTTATGCATAAAATGCGTTTAATTCACAATTGGAATAAATAGTGCTATCAACTTGTAACTTGATTCAAATTATTCTATGAAATACAGTTTCTCGGCTGAGGCAAATCACAAGTGAACGGAATGGGTTTGAAATTTGCTGATAATACAAACTGACAAATAGTAAAATGCGTATGAATATTCTTATTACTAATATATTTTTTATATCGCCATTCATACCTTTCCTTGAGATTATCCATGCTCATTATATAACTACGCACAGCACTTTATTGTCAAATCGTGTTGTACATAACGCATAACCATGATTACTGTTTATATTATGTTATGTCGATGGATGTATACCAACGATAATTTCCAGTGTTGGACAAAAGAAAATAAATTTATTGAAATTTAAATTTACCATGAAATCATAATAATTGAGCGACGTATTACCGTTTATATCATAGTCATCCTTAATAAACTATTGGCTGATGGTTTGATTAAATCAGAATATATCTATATTTTTTCGAGATGAATTTCAGCTAAATTCATTATAATTTCATCCACACGAAAACAATCTAATGTATTTAGGTGAGTAATTGATAGACAAACTGCTCTTATTATGAATGTTCTTAACAGTTTTGAATATAAAAGTACATTTTACAATCGTTCAGTTCTCTATTATTTTGTTCTCTACAGAACACGATGAAGCTTTTCGCTGCGACTCTCTTGTCGTTCGTTGCGGCAGCAGTGGCACTGGCGCCCATCTACCGTGTGGAGGAAGCGAACGACGGTGTCAGGGACAGATATGTTATCAAAATCAAGGTCAGAATACCCTGTCGGAAATAACATACTCATATTCAGTGTAAACACAGTGTCAACACATTTTGTTTTCACAGTGTGGACCACAATGTTAATGACAGAAGTGAGAAACGCCCCACAAACAAACAAATTAAATGTACGCTCTTAATACCAGCCATGTGAAAGAATATAATTTTACTAATATGGGATTATAACAATTTGGCCAGGAAACCGCCTACTAATTGATACATTTGCAACATTATAAAAACTGCCGCAAATCGATATCGCCAACGCGGAATCGCGAATTATGCAGGCTTGTCGATATCTCCATCCCAGCGTTATCGGCGCGGACATATGCGATTGGGCGGTGGATTTATCAATTTCACGGGCAGCCTTTAGTTTTCTTCCGATATTTCTGCATTTAACGATGCCTGGGTTCGAATTTTACCACACAAGCCCCTTTTAAATACTTATTAATCAATATTGATCAATTAGTTTGGCCAGTATAGATGTTTTCGGTAACTTTTCCAAAACTGTTATTTGGCTTTAAATTCGAGGTTTTTTTTCAGTGTCACGGGCGTAGACATGTCATTGATACCCATTCAAAAGGGGGGTGGGGAGGGGGTGATCTATTCATCCATCCCCCCAGTTGAATAGGTATTACGTAACTCGCTACGCCCGTGCACAGTGTGAAAGTCAACTCACACTGTGAACACACTGTGAAATTGCTGAGATAAACTGCATGAGCGCATCTTTTGTACACACTGTAAACGCAGGCAATTCCACCCTGTGGCGATAGTACCCTCACAGTGTGTTCACAGTGTGGTCACTCTGATGTAATTCTTGATCAACCATGGTGAAATTATGGATAGCTGAAAATTAATCGATTTCAAACATGGCAAATATAATTAACAAAATACAAATTTTGGTTTGGTTTGCTTCATGTGTAAATATGTTTATGATACATTTGTGTTGCATGTTTTGTTTTTGAATTGTTATATATTGTAAACAAGTTTGTACTCTCAACCCCGGAAGGGGGTCGATAGAGTAAATAAAACCTTACAAATCTTACAAATCTTCATCTCCCAGGATGACGTCGCAGACATCGATTCTGTGGTCGAAGAGCTTTCTGGTACAGACCTCATTAAAGATCCACCATGGTGAAATGGATACAGTAGCTTAACCCGATCGATTTAAACAAAATCAAATTCATTAACAAAATCAAATTCATTAACAAAATCAAAATCATTAACAAAATCAAATTTATTAACAAAATCAAATTCATTAACAAAAATCAATTTCATTAACAAAATCAAATTCATTAACAAAATCAATGTTTTTTTCTGGTCCATCTCCCATGCAGGATGACGTCTCTGATGTCGATTCCGTGGTCGAAGGGCTAGCTAGTCTGTCATCATTCAAGGTCAACCGTGGGAAGATCCACCATCGATTCTACAAGGCCATCAAGGGATTCAGCGCATCGCTCACCGAACCCCTGGTCGACATCGTAAGGCATTTATAACCCATATTCCTCTTCAATTGCATATAACTTGAAGTGTATATTCGCTGCTTCATAATACACTCTAATGTTGGGTAAATTTAGTTGGGTAGTTGTTGGTTGGTTAAAAGGATTAATAATTATGGAAAAGTATTACCCAATTGAGCCTTCAAGTGAACATTATTTGGGCAGATTTTAACCAATAGTTATGTGGACAGTATGTTGCCCAATGTTGGGCAACATACTGTCCAATTTTGCCCAATTATTTTAAGAGTGTATAACATGTATAAACGACAAGAAAAGTTAAAACATGGTGTCTCTATACACCCATGAAGAATGACATAACATTTATTTTCCATTCTACAAAGCCATTCTGATTGTTCTAAAGATAGTATATCATATCATACATGTTATAAGACATGAACCCTCTATCGAAATACCCTAGTAAAATATACATACATGTATTCCCTCTATCTAATCACCCCAATTCTGATGATAAAACAATATTTTATATTTAGCCATGTTTGTTTAACAGTCTCCCAATAGACGTGAGAACCAAACCACGTGCGGTTATTTGACGTAGTTTACGTTGCGTGTGTAGACAGATAATACCTTATCTTTCACTTATTCAAACAGTCAATTATTTATCGTTTACTAGTCAGGAAAAGGCAATGTGATAAATAACGTTGGTTTCCCTACATGTAGCAAGATAATTATTACAAATACGGAACGGCTTCTGTGTAATAGAAGAAAAAAAGAAACAAGTAAAAAACAACTATTTCAAAGTGAAATGTAAAGTTTCCACACTATAGGCTATTCTATAATATTCAAACGTACTTGTAACGAACATATTCTGCGATTTTCAGGTCTTGAATTATTATTATAGCACCGTCATTTTCATTCATGTATTTCATGTATAACAACAACGCTGTAATGGGAGAAAAAAATATACATCCATTAAAAAAATAATAGTTACCCAATTCAAATAAATATATACGTATTAATTACCCGGATCTGATATCACATTCAGCGTTCAACTAGAAGTTTGTTTGATAGTTAATTCTGCAAATTTCGTCAGACTGTCCCGGCTTTGACGTTGAAGGGGTATTTCCACTTTTTGCGCGCAGAATTACAATACTTATACTGTCTAGCCGAGTGATTTTCTGAGAGAACGGGAATACACGACGTGTTTGAAAGTGTATTTTGCAAGATTTCGATTTATGGTGCGATCCTCTTCCAACAACATACATTTTTGGTCGGAAAAAGAAATAAGTCAATAATATTATACAACAAAATTCTCTCCAAGGTGCGATGCCGTGGAGTATGTTCGCCAAACATGTCAAGTGACAATTGGGTGATTTCAAGTATGGTGTTTGGGGCTGGTGTTAGCGTTTATTAAACACTAACACCTGCCTTAGGCGCCATATTTGAGATGACCTCGTGTTAGGATGGTGTACAGTGACATTGGCGATTTCAAATATGGTGCCTAAGGCCGGTGTTAGTGTTTAATAAACACTAACACCAGCCCCAAACACCATCCTTGAAATCACCCAATATTCAGCACGCCGTCGGTGTAAACGTGTAACTACATCATAATTTCAAACGCGATCGTTGAATCTTGAATGTTTATTGCACTACTATTTTTACTCATGTACTCAATGTTCACCACCTACCCAGCAAAATATAACCACACAATTGTAACGGGAACAGTAATACATGTACATAGAGTTAGAATAATACATACATAAGTTTTTAAAAAATTTGTTTCTCTACAAGGTGCGTGGTCTAGATGGCGTGGAGTACGTTCACCAAACATGCCAGGCATATAATGGTAACATCAATAATTATGTATTAAGTTAGAATAATACATGAATAAGTTATAACATTAATTGTATGCTCTCCAAGGGATGCAATGTGCGTGGTCTAGATGGCGTGGAGTAGGCCTACGTTCACCAGACATGCCAAGCATATAATGGTAACAACAATAAATATATATATTAAATTAGAATAATACATACATAAGTTATAACATTAATTGTTTACTCTCCTAGGTGCGTGGTCTAGATGGCGTGGAGTATGTTCACCAGGAAACAGTATTCAGGACGCAATCGATCGGATCGTGGGGAATCGATCGTATCGATCAAACCGATCTGCCTCTTGACGATTCTTACACAACAAATGGAGGTAAATAGTTATGATGATAATTTGAGTACACTGCAAAAAACAGGGTGTTAAATGTATCTATATATGTCAACACCGGGCTGGTGTTGCCCAATATAGATACCCAATGGTGTTGATTAACACCAATTTAACACCTTGGTTTTTGCAGTGTAGTTGGATGTAAAATATCGTCGAATGGTATATTAGGGACATATTATTGAAGCACACATTGCACACAAATTACATTCACAGGTCAATATAAGTTGGTGTTAGTTCATGGCAATGATTGTTCGTGCAAATAATCATACAGAAAGCTGGTTGAAAAAATAATTTCCAAAAGCTTTATACATGTAGTATCTTTACCCACGCCATAATGATACCAAGAACTGTTTGTGTAGTCGAGTACATTAAATGCAATTTCGACTGCTTTTAATCATTTCATTTTGGTAGTCATAACATGGGTGCGCACGGCATCAATATACAATATTTGAATTATTGTTTCTTGTGAATGGTATTGATTGATTGATCTGGACGATGTAAGCACAACATCTTTTCGATATAACACCGGTGTTAACACAGATTCCTTTGGGATATGTATACACATACACATATTAATCGGTGTATAATACATTCATTCTACGTGTTATGTGTTGTGTATATTGATAAATGGATCATGTGCACGTGTACTATTGACGCCTGTGTTAACAATTATTCTAGAACATTCATTTCCCGTGATAGCATGGCTAATATTAATATTATGTGTACATTCTATAGATGGTTCGGGTGTACATGTATACGTGATTGACACCGGTGTTAACACCATCCATCAGGACCTTGCAGGTCGTGTTGTCGCCGGGTTTGATGCCAAGCTCGATGACGTCAACGATCCAGCGGTAAGTGCAATTAAGTAGCATACGTTTTAAAGTAATTAGGCTATATCGTCGATTAAGAGGGCGCTAACCAAACAGCTAACAGAGAGTCGCCATGTTAAAGGTTCCGTGTTGTCCAGTCTAAATGGCGTTTTCGAAAATGTAGTTGACGAATCAACGCGCTCAAGTATTATTATACAACTAACGAATGGGCTTCTTGTGATAGTCAAATCTATTACCGAGGTGGGCTCAAAATGATTATTACCCGAAGCGTAGCTGAGGGTAATAGTCATTTTGAGCCCACCGAGGTAATAGATTGCCTATCACAATCAAGCACATTCGTTAGTTGTTTTATATCACTCATCAATATCAGTGATTGTGTTCAGCTTATAGCAAAATAAGTGAAAATCTCTTGAATATTTCATAAAATCGCTTGTAAATTTTGATATAAAAATCAATCGACATTAATGAAGCCAGATGAGCCTCCAGAACCTGGGCGCATCTAAATACGCTTAAAGTCATTGTTATTTTGCGCATACAATCACAAAGACGCAAAACCGAGTGCGCACCAACGCGCTGGCAGTTGCGCACATACGCAATGAATGCGTGCTAACGCTCCCACGGATGTGCTTATTGGCTGTCTTGGCGTTCTTCTTCCTAGGGTGTTAGTTTTTACCAGCAATGGCAATCACGTGACTAGAACGTGTGCGCCATAGAGCACTGCACAAATTTGATCGCGTGTGCATTTTGCTTAAACACATGATCTATGGGACGAACGCGTAACGAACTTTTAGTGTTAATTTTTTGCTAACAGCCCGGTCAAGTGATTGCGCAGGGATTGCGCGTGTTGTCCAAAACTATCATTTGTCAAATACAATGGTAAAACGATCTTATGAGGGATATAATAATATTTATTGTTTGACAGGATGATGCATATATATGTACATGGTAAAATGTCACGAATGACAAACATTAGAGGAATGTTGTCCCATATAAATGATAGTTATTCTTCTTTCGCATGTCCTTTAAAACATTTTATTGTTTTAGTATGCTGTTGACTGTAACGGCCATGGATCTCATTTTAATTTAAACAATATTTTAATGTATATGGCGTCTTAAACGATTGACAATCTTCTTTAATCGCTCTACATTATTGTCCTATTATATCTTGTTTATTCTAGTACGCTGTTGACTGTAACGGTCACGGATCTCACTGCTCGGGTACTGTTGCTGGTACGATGTATGGTGTCGCTAAGGGAGCTACTATCGTGGGAGTCCGTGCACTGGGTTGCAACGGCGCTGGTCTTCTTGGCGATATTACAAGTGGTAAAAACCAAGATTCGCTGACTTTATATTCACTTTTAACGATGGTAGTATAATAGTACGTATTATAGAATGTGTATAATGATGCAAGTCCGGGATCTATGGAACCACTATCCTCTCTCTTTCTCTCTCTCTCTACATAAAACTATACATCGTTATGATAGATTGGATATGTTACACTTGGAGGTCTGTCCGGGAGTCCAGTCCGAGTCCGAGAGTACGCCCACGATTCCGTCCCTCTATCTAATTTTGTAACGTCGCTTATTTTACAACTAAGTGCTATTAAACGTAGTCGATTAAAATTGCTCTAATTTCACGACAGTGCATTTCTGCCAGACCCTCGGTTAATAATTTAACTTGTATTATTGTGTATATCCGGTTTATGAACTAAACAAGAAAACAACTAATAGACAACGAATGCCATCTAATAATAATATCCCTTTATTGCAGTATGGTCATGTGCTATCGAAAATAACCCAGGGACTTGTTTCATGAAAGGGTATTATCTATGTACGTTGTCTGGCGCGGAGCTTGGGTGTAATTATCGTTGTGTTTCGCACAGATCGTCGATAGCCGTTCGAAATTCAAAAACTTTTCGATTTGAACGCAGAGTCAATTGCACCCTACCTTCGTGCTGGACAACGTACATAGCTAAGACAATTTTCATGATAGAAGCTCAAGAAAAACAAACCAGACACAACGCATGTCTGCCATATCTGTCTTTGATATCGGAAAACAAACACTTAGCTACAAATACATTTTACCAATGCTCTCTCTCCCCAGCCATTGACTATGTTGCTACAGATGCCATCTTCCCAGCCGTAGCCTCGATGTCTCTGGGAGGCACCGGCAACCAGTTCATCGACCGGGCCGTCCAGGGGATGATCGATGCCGGAGTGGTGGTCAGCGTCGCAGCGGGAAACAGCGATGTCGACGCATGCAACTTCTCACCCGCAGGCGTGCCCGATGTAAGTCCACGGTCCTCACTGTCTCACTGATAATGTCAAATAAGTCATATTAATACTGATAACGCTTTATTTACCCAGGGTATATTACACTGTGACGAATATAGCTCTTCCAGCGGGCCCTGCATAACATAAATGTTACTATATACGCAACTCCACTCTATGTATGCCGAGCGTATGGCTAGAAGGCGGAAAGTCCCATGTCTATAATGATCACTACACTTTTACCTTTGACTATGTTGACCGTCAACAGTCTATCACCGTCGCCGCATCAGACATCAACGATGTCCGTGCGTACTTCTCTAACTGTGGTTCATGCGTGGATTTGTTCGCGTGAACTTTACATTTGTGATCTTCACATAATTACATTATACAGCATATATATTTTAATGTAAATTGTTTTACTTAGATATGTATCATTTTGATATTGACCCCTAAACATATAAATCTGACCTCTGACCTCCATTCTATCACGGTTGCCACATCGGACAGTACCGATGTTCATGCGTACTTCTACGGTTTCTGCGTGGATATGGATACAATTATCCTTTTCCAGTTCCCTTCGAGATTCTGAAATCCCCATAGACTTTGTACATAGCCCACCCGGTTCCCGAAAGCAATGGGTTAATCCATTCAATCATTGATATTTGAACTTTGGACTTTGACCTTTGACCTTTGACCCTCAGGCTATCACTGTCGCCGCATCAGACAGCAACGATGTCCGTGCGTACTTCTCTAACTTCGGCTCCTGTGTGGATTTCGCGTGAACTTTTTACGTTTGTAATCTTCATATAATTACATATACAGTATTAACAGTACAATGTATGTTTTTACCTAGACGTGTATCATTTTGATATTGACCCCGTAACATGTAACTGATATCTGACCTCCAGGCTATCACGGTCGCCGCATCCGACAGCAACGATGTCCGTGCGTACTTCTCTAACTTCGGATCCTGCATTGACGTGTTCGCACCCGGTGTCAGTATCACCAGCATCTGGCAGAACTCGGAGACCGAGACCTACGTCGCGAGTGGGACATCCATGGCGTGCCCCCACGTTTCAGGTACGAACCTATCGCCCTTAGCCCCAGCTCTTATGGTAATGTTAGTTGTTCAAGGTTTAGTCTGTGCAAACTAAAAGTGACCCATGCAAGAAGTAATTGTTCACCTCCTATAAACTGGCCCGGAATGTTATATATACGTATGTATAAGAACTATCATACAAGAGTTATTAAGGGGGCCAGTGGGGTATTATTTGCCATTTTCGCGCACTTTCACGGAACCATGAATATCTTTCAAACTATTGAAGCTACCCCCTACAAACCATATACTGCTGGAAAGCTGAGAATGTGAGGAATCCAAAAAAGTAAACAGTTAGACAATAAGACTTAAAAAAAGAGCTCAAAAGGCAAATATATTGCAAAAATAAAAATATAAAAAAATTGACATGCCATCATCCAAATCGCATCTTCTAAAAATTGTAGGGGTATACATCTTTGTTAATGTAAACATTAGAAACTACAATGATAGACCAACAAACCTATGAAATCAAAACTTCAAAAAAAAATCAGAAATGGGACACATAACATAACAGAATTTTTGTTTCTGTAGAGATACCTCTAAAAGCCATCATTATTCTCTTCATCTCAGAAAAATGAACAATCTCTCCAAATTTCATGGAATTTGAGTGAATACTTTTTGAGTTTTTAGAATGTTAGTCTTACAAATCTGATTTTCGGCAAATGAGCTTGAAAAGTCATATACAATATTGATATTTGTTTGATAATTGTGACAAGAATAAATATAGGAAAATAGTGGGATAAATAATCGGAAGTTGGTTCAATGGAAGATTAGGACATGTTAATCACCTATAAACTGCCATGTTTATTTTCTGCATGACATTAGATGTTGCTGCTTCACTCTAAAAAAAGAGAAACCCTATTTGGATGGTAAAAAATTTGATTTGGGACATTTTGATTTGGTCTATTTATGAAAAGTACAATTAAAAATCTCCAATCTAAGCCAGAAAATAATCACTTTCGGCCACCAACATTGATAACGAAATCCTTAATTTGTCCTTTTAATAGCTACCCTCTACCCCACAATGTATACATTTTCTTAAAGCTTAGAATCCTTGGATCATTTTAAGATAAAAATCTCAATTTTGATGAAAACAAAGTTGAATACCCCACTGGGCCCCTTAACACGGACGTTTTCATTCAATTTGGAGACTTGATAAACTACATCACGTAACTATTATGTAAATGTAGAGGTTCAGTGTGGATATCGGATCACGAATTCAGTACCAATGTCCATAGTTTTACTGCCAAGTTGATTATGTTAACATGATCATGAAAACGTCTTACATTGCGATTGTCCGTCATCGTTTTCTCTCTCCCCTATCATTTACTACTACCATAATACAGGAGCAGCAGCAATCGTTCTTGGCAACAATCCAGGTTTCAACTGGCAGCACGTGACCGCAGCAATCGTAAATGGCGCCACCAGGGGGCGAATCAGCGATCTAAAGGGATCGCCCAACCGCCTCCTTTACGTTTCATAAACGTTATAGGAAGAAGATGAGGACACTATTATCTTAGGGAGGGTGATGTGTTCGCAGTTAGGGTTGTCGGGAGAGTTGATGGGGAAATAAACAACAAAAGAGGAGCTTAGTTCCAAAAAGTGCTCAATCCACTTCCATGAAAATGAGCTATCGATATCAGTAAATTAATATGCTACGTAGCTATCTCGACATTCAAATTTGAGGACAAATTACGCAATCAACATATGGAACGTTCCATTTTCAACATTCTCTAGGCATGTGTACAAAGTTTGACAAAGAAACCTGCTTTACTCTAAATTTGAAAAGTAGGTGGATTTAGCGCCTTTTGAAAAGGCGCTCTTCATCTATAACATAGCCTCTGATCACTTAACTTTTGACCCACCAAGGGGCGAAACAGCGACATAAGACTGGTTACCAAACAGTCATATTTACGTTCCATAAAATAATGTTGACAAGAATACTAATTAGGACAACGTTAACCTAGGTAGTGCGATGTACTTACGGATGGAATAGAACCTAAAAGTATACACATTAAATTGCATTTTGTGGTAATTTCTGTCTCATAATTTTTCCGAATAAAACACATTTCTCATCAATGCAAATTTATTTAACGAATAAATTGTTGAAATAAAAATGAACAGCAACGTATATTTTATGACATAGATTTCGTGTGATATTTAGATTTCGTGCATGATGAATACGCAGGTGTGTGTGTGTGTGTTTGATTTTAATGGATTCAATTAAAAAAATGTAAATCTAAACATAATTCATTGAAAATCTCCAGCAAAATGTTCAATACAAATGCGGATTCAGTGGTGCGGAAATGTGTGAGCGTAGTACCCCCAACCCCACTACTCTATTTATTTAGGCCGACTGTCACCCCCCCCCCCCCTCCCCACACACGCACACACACACACACGCACACACACACACACACACACACACGCACACAAAAACACACCTATCTGTCTATTATGATGAGCTGTGTCCAGGAAAAGTAGTAGTATGCACGAACGGTGTTGTCATCATGACATATTTTTTCATAAAGACACAGTTTTATGGTTGCATTACGGGGATTATTTTTGCCCAAAATTTAGCGTAACATTTTGGCAAAATTTAGGCCAAAATGTCCTTATAATGCCACCATAACAATCTGTCATTATAACAAATTTGTCATGATGACAAAATAATTGTTTTGTGAAACACCCTCTAAACCGAGACCCAACTCGGCTTTGGTATGAAAGGACCTCAGTCATGAAAAGATGAAAATACAAAATGTTGAATCATCACTGGTTTAGTTAGTCAATATATTTGATTATTTTATCGTTTGCGAAATCACGTGAGACCGACTGGACTTGGGATGGGCTCGAAAGAGGGCGCACAATTGAATATGGAATGTACATTATTGTAACCACGGAGGTATACAACTTGCAGCTGGTTACTAGTTTCGCTAATAAATATAACGCCCTCTTTCGAGCTTGGTGGAGTTATAATTATTAGTTTGTAATGTAATGGTGCAGGTTTTGGTTACTAAAATTCAGTTTGATTAAAACTGTACTCTCTCGACCAGAACTCAACTATCCCTTTAAATTGCCTTACAAATTGATTGTTTCTTGAAGCATCCTCAATACCAAAACTGTACTATCCCTTTAACGTGGCGATATAGACCCGGAGCAATCCTTGTGTTATAATTATGAGACGCAATCATATTTCCCCTCAAGTGATAATAAAGACCATAAGTATCATGGTATCGGGGAAGTATCCAAGGCTTTCTCGTAAAGAGTCAGTTAACCGCCAGAGTCCATCATCGACTGAAATTACAATACTCTTGAAATCAGATGTCTTTAAATGCACACGAAACACAAGTGAATTATGATTGTGACTGTGACAAGTAATTTATATTATAATATGTACCATTGACACTCAGCAGTGGGTTAACATATCGATACCAGTGCCTTTCTTATCATGTGTTGTGTTGGATTGCGTGTCTTGTTAATCTAATGATGGTAACATAGATTTGCAAAAGAGAAACATTTCAAACAATTCGTGAAAATATTATAGTCTGTTCGTCTAACTAAATATTATCGCACCTATTTCCTAAAGTGATCCATTAACTTTACATAAGATTTTCCAAACGTTATAGTTGAGAATTCAATAATTTACATATAATTTTAAAATGTTTTGGATTGATGTGTGAATATGTCATATAAAAACAACAGCACTGTGAACCTAATTAAATAGGCACAATCACTGTCTAATTGTATCACTCATAGTTGACAATGGCTGACATCTGTGTAATTGAAGAACGTTCTTCGATTGATGTTCGTTCACTTTTAATCAATCGTACCCGAATAGAGATACTTTATTTTGAAGACTCATTACCCACCTTATTAATATGTAACCAACAGTCAATCAACAAGTTATACAATCACAGTCTACTCTCTCCTGTTTGTAGGCTTGTCAAATACTGTAGTAAACCCATTGTATATTATAGTAACACATGTGCATGTTTTCAGTCAGCCATTTTATTATCTGAACCCAGGTCCATGTAATGAAGTTGATATAACACAACATTCTATTGCATTAATTCTCAATCGAATCGTATTACATATGATGTACATACCCTCCATCAGTTAAATATGAAGCCCAGTCATCTGCTTCCTTTGACTGTTTGGAGAAGGGTATATGATATTGGGATTGCGCGGCAGCGTCGTACTCACCGGGGACGCCGCAGGTGTAGGATTCCAAGGTCACAGCCCCTTTGTGAGAGTTCCAATGGGTCTCAATTTGGTTTATGGAACGCAAGATCCTCGACTAATAAGGCTGATGTTTAATTATAGATAATAATATTGATGTGTTAGTCATTACCGAGTCATGGCTTTCAGGTGACCAGAGAGACGAGCCTACCCTTGCTGAATTGAAATTATCCCTTCAAAATTTCAATATTATCAATCATCCCAGAAAGACATCTAGAGGAGGTGGTATCTGTGCCCTCTATAGGTCTTCTGCGCGCTGTGTTGTCAATGACATTCACAAGTTTTTGTCTTTTTAATTGTTGGATCTCACGATCCATCTTACTTCTTCATCTACTGTTCGGGTTTATTGTATTTACCGCCCACCCCAATCCTCTCGGCATACTTTTACTAGCAACGATTTTCTTGAAGAGTTTTTAACTCTCTTAGAGAGTGCCGCTCTTGATGTTCACCCAGCCATCCTTCTTGGTGATTTTAATATACACGTAGATGATGTTACTGATACTTTTGCCCAATCTTTTCTCAATGCTGTTGAAGCCCTTGGGTTCCAACAGCATGTTCAGGGTCCCACTAACCAGGCAGGTCACACACTTGATTTAGTTCTTAGTAGGAAATCTGAAGATATTATTTCCCATATTACTCTTTTGCCATCTTTGCCATCTGATCACTCCGCCATTCTTTCCACCATTAATCTTAAAGGGCCACAAAAACCCTAGAAGGAAAGTGATCTTTAGAAAGCTTCGCAACATAGAGACTAACTCTTTCTGCCAGGATATTAAACAGGTTTGTTAACTTTCCAGTGTCCTTCTTGACCTTCAGAAGCAGTTTTATTTTATAATGACACACTGAGTAATCTGATGGACAAGCATGCCCCTGTTAAAACTGTGACTGTTACAATCAGACCCAATGCCCCTTGGTTCTCTGATAATATTAGGGAGGCCAGAAGGCGTAGGCGTCGTGCTGAACGTCGCATGTTGAAGTCTGGCATGCAGATTGACATGGACCTGTATCGTCAAGAATGTGAGCTGTACTACAGTCTGATCACCGATGGTAAGCCGCAATACCTGAGAAATGAGATCGCCAACGCCGACTCTAAACAGCTATTCAACTTCGTGAAGAAACTGTCCACCCCTTCTCAGTCTTCTATTTATCCTGAACATTCATCCGATTCTGAACTGGCGAACAGGTTCAGTGTATTCTTCAAGAAGAAAATCGAAGATATTAAGTCTTCCTTTGCATCTGATGTTAATCGTTTGGAGTTACCAGTCCAAGCTCTTGGGAACTCTTTGAACTGTAACCTGAGCGAGTTTATGCCAGTTACTGAAGTTCAGCTTCGACGTCTTATCATTGTCATCGGGTATAGTTCCAATACCATTTAAAACATCTATTGTTTCCCCTCTGTTGAAGAAACCGAACCTAGATTCCGACGTTCTCCGCAATTATCGACCAATTGCCAATCTGCCATTTATGAGCAAGCTCCTTGAACGGATTGTGGCTAATCAGCTAATGTTTCATGTGGACAGTAATCATCTGCTTCCTGCAAACCAGTCAGCGTACCGCAGCCTCCACTCAACAGAAACTGCATTGTTGAAAGTGCACAAGTATCTCCTCCTTGCTGTTGACAAGGGCAATGAGGCTGCTCTTCTTCTTTTGGACTATTCGGCAGCGTTTTACACGCTCGACCACGCCTTGCTACTACAACGACTTAGTAATGACTATGATAATCAATGGGACCTGTTCAACTCCTAGTTCTCTCAGCTGTGGAGTTCCGCAAGGGTCAGTTGCCGGCCCCCTGCTTTTTCTCCTCTATACGGGTCCTCTCGCAAGAATCATCAGTTGTCATCGTGGTGTCAACTACTCTATGTACGCCGATGACACTCAGATGTACATACCTATGTCACATGGCAATAGGGTTGCTGCTGGGCAATTCCACGCCAAATGAGCCAAAAGTGGAAAAATCCAATGAGGATTATTTCTGATCTTGTTTTTTTTTTTCTGGATTATTTTTTAATGAATCATGATCACATAATGATATCTTTCAGTTTACATGATTAAAACAAATATTGGGCGACTCCTGATAGGAGAAACAGACACCTTACATGAACCCATACACATGGGACTACACAGTGCCTAATTCTAGATTTTCTTCATTTTTGGCATTCCTTTATATTATTTTTCTGTTTTAAGGTACCAAATTGGATGATTGGATATCACAATATGTGTTCACATTAAATTTTCCTTTTGTTGAGAGCCCTAAAGTATATTTTTAATAAATCAAAAACTCTGTCCTTCCGTTACTGTCCTTCCGTTACCGAACAGTGAAGCAATAAACTTCTTGTAATTAAAGGGGTAGTTTAGTTTTGGTAAGGCTGAACTTTAGTAGCCAAAACCTGCACAGTAACATTATAAACTAATAGTTATAACTCCACCATGCTCGAAAGGTATACAAAATTACAAACGACCAAGTAAAACGCCTGTGATTATTCAAAAAGAGCCATTAAAACACAAGAGGGCGCTTTTTTAAAAGGCATTGGTTTCAACCATTTTCCATACAAAATTATGCATGTGATGTTTTGTTGATATAATGATTAAATAGCGAGATCATCATCAACAATTTAAATAACGCTTTTGAAATTTTTTGAAAAAGTGCAAGCATTTTTTTATTTTTTCAAAAAATCATCTAATTATTTGGGCCCCAAATAATTATAAGATCAGATATATTTATTGATATTTCAGCCGTTTCTGGGTCGATTTTGACCAAATAAAGTTTATTCTGCCATTAAAATTGCATGTTCTCTCAAATTCGCCACTCAGTTTTTCATTACCTCACAAAAAAATTGTGATGTGCAGCGCCCTCTCTACCAAAACTAAACTACCCCTTTAATATACCAATAGACATTTTTTTTTCAAATAAATGTTGTAATACTCTTTGAACATTAGGGAATGGACTATGAGCCAATATAACATGATAGCATTTGAAACTTCACAGAGATTGGATCATAACTAAACGTAATGTAAAACAAAACAAAAAAATAGGAAATCAAAGGTGTCCCACCAAGAGTCTCAGAAATGTCATTTACAATGATGAATCATAAACAGGATCTTGGAATTATTTGATTAAATTTCAAAAATTGCGTCTGAATGTCCTTCCGTTACCGTGGAATTGCCCTGCTGTTAACTCACTGAGAGAATGTCTCATGGACGTCAAAGCCTGGTCCACTACCAACATACTCCGTCTGAACGAAGACAAATCTGAGCTCATCCATTTTCGTCATAGTTCAGGAGTACAGATCCTCTAGCAGGTTTAACCACTCAGGATGGAGTGTGTTAGAGATGTGTTAGAGACAGGGGGTGTATTCTGAAAATCGTCTTTTCCCTAATATCGTATTATCTTAGGCTTATGACAAAACCGGTATTCTGAAAACTCTCATATCTTTTGTATTATCTCTGAAAGTTTGTTAACCTCTATTAGCTGGCGCGCCTTGCCACGCATTATTGATAAGCGCGTTCGCGCAAGCAGAGGTAAATTCTACCCATATGCCGAGACAGCTATGGGGCAGTATTTTCCTTTTGTTATATTTTGTTTAAACATATTTAAAGACAATTATTTGAGATTTTAAAGAGCTCCCTATGTTTGTTGTGTGTATAGGTGTGTGTACGTGCAAAAAAGTTAGAAAATAAGAGTGAGGGGGAGAAAATTCCATTGAAAATCTAACCGTATGAAAATCCCATTCTTACAAAAATACTCTGACCAAAATATATAATTTTCTTAAACTTTGATTGAAAATTCTATGTGTGCGCAAAGCTAGTTAGATGCACGCATTTAAAGAAAATGCGACGCATACGCAATTTAACACACTTTGATTGGCTGAGGGGGCATATAAACATTTTGTAACAACAATTTTGATTGGTTAACTCAGCACTAATGGGCGTGGTCAGGGAAAGATATGATGCCCTTAAAACAATTTTCAGAATACCGATTTATGACAATTGTAGTGGTGTATTATCTTATGGACTTATGACAAAAGATAACACAAAAGATAAGACGATTTTCAGAATACACCTGGGCTTTACTTTGGACAAACACTTCTGGACTACTGCAACTCCCTCCTCGCCGGCCTCCCTCTTTCTCATATACGTATCCCCCCTCCAACGTATCTAAAATTCAGCCGCTAGATTAGTCACCCTCAGAAGGAAACATGAACATATATCCCCTGTTTTCCGCTCACTTCTTTGGCTACCGGTCCATTCCCGCATTACTTTCAAGATTTATCTTATCACATATAAAATCACACATAATCTTGCCCCCATATATCTTCAATACCTAGTCTCCCTTCGTTCTTCCTCTTCTGCCAGACCCCTCCGTTCATCTTCCTCTCTCCAATTACTTCATGGCCCACGTACAACAACTCGTTATGGTGACCGGGCCTTCTCATCCATTGCCCCCACCCTTTGGAACAAACTCCCATCCCATATTCAGAATGCCACATCTATCGAATCATTTAAAATCCTCCTCAAAACCCATCTTTTTAAGCAGTTGTAATTTTCTGGAGGCGCACCTAGTTAGTAATTAAGTATTGTATTATACATGTATTTGTTATTTGTTATTTGTTACTTTGACTTTGGTGTTGTATTGTTTTTATGCTATCGTGTTTACTAGTTTTCTAATTTAGACAGACCACCAGTGCGCTTAGAAACGCCCGTATAAATCGCCATATGAATGCAATTATTATTATTATTATTACAAGGGAAATATGATAGCTCCGAGTAGGTTTTGTCGAGTTTGGGTGCGTTGAGTATTGGTATTTTCCGAAGTGACCCCCCAAAATTAATTGTAACTGATTTGGGTGATTTCAATTCCATGTGAAAGATCATTAAAAGAAACATGGGAAATAATAATAATTCCCATTCAAATGCTCTCATTGCTGTGAAATTTGGTTTCAAAATATAATATAAAAGTGATTGACGTCCGGCCATCACTTTTAGAGAATGCTAGCGCGAAGCGCTAGCGTTCTAGGTCCTCCTATGCTTACCGCGCATGTACAATGTGTATCGCAAGCGCCGTTCGCATCGGCAGCCATCGCAATCATCTTTCGTTCAAAATCTGTTCGGAGTCGCGCTAACACATGGAGAGAAGTCGAGGAGGCGCATAAATCACTGATTTTTAGCGGAATGGAGGGAAAAACCATAATTTTAATCCAACCGATAGTTGGATCACATATTGGAGAATGAATCGGTGGTAAGTACCGTATCATATGTATAATTTTAAGCACAATTAGCGTGCAAAAACAATATTCAGTTTCAGTCCCGTATTAAGAGGACCTAGAACGCTAGCGCTTCGCGCTAGCGTACTCTAGAGTTAATTTGACTCTTGAGTTGTAACGGCTCTTTTTGAATGATAACAGGAGTTTTACTTTGTCGTTTGTAATTGTGTATACTTTTCGAGCATGGTGGAGTTATAACTATTATTTTGTACCGTAATGGTGCAGGTTTTGGTTACTAAAGTTAAGTTTGACCGATACTCAACTATCCCTTTAACAAAGTTAACATGTTAATGGGCCATTTGAACTTTAACTTTCATTAAATCATAACCTTTACTAGCTTCAAAAACAAGACGTTAGTAAATCTAGTTATTGTAATCTTTAAATTACTTCTTATTATTTAGCTTTCCATTTTGTATTATTCTAGCGCCATGTGGACGTATTGTGTATCGTATTGAATATCATTTTTTAGGACAATGCATTGCTAAAATTGCAATAATGTTAGGAGAAACGAAAGCATGCTAATTTACTAATTAAAGATACTGTCAACAAAAGGAGAACTAGGTACTGCAGTAAGTACGGTGCAATTACGGTGAATATTAGATACGTCAGGAAGCACCATTGTTTCAATACCGCGCTGTATGTTATTGACGCATTTCCTCTCTGTTCATGCCTTGACCTCGGAAGCACGGCCGCTCTCCCTCCACAGAACGGTCAAACTTGATTTACACTAAAACGCTGTGTAAACAAATTCAACAACCTGTTGACAATTTTCAACAACCACTGTTTAACATATGAACTATCCAACTCTTGTTGAAAACATTCAACAACCCCAGTTGTTTAAAGTTTACACAACTGTTGTGTTAATTTTTTCTACAACTGTTGTTAAACAACCCTGTTGTTGAAATAGCAAATACAAACATTATTGTACTATAGCACGGTAAAGTCGGAATCGATCCGGGGCTCTTTCGGTTATAAGTCTAACACGCTACCGTCTGCGCTAAATCGTTTCGCTTGGTTTGCGGTGGGACATAAGAGGGTTTTGTCGCGATGATTTCGCGGTCGAAGCTATCACGTGGTTTAAAACGTTTCAACAACGCTTGAACAATAGCCGCTTTACACAACATTTACTTGTACAACTTATCATGCTACACCTAAAGTTGTATAAAAAGATTCAACAACCATTTTTATACAGCGTTTTTTTACACAGCGTTTTAACAGTGTACAGTGGTCATATGTCTGTAGTAGCCAACCTGCCTTTATCGGCCACCGAAAGTGAACCCATGATAGAGACAAACAGGTTATAGAACCTGTCTAATAAAGGTCACCCGTGTACAGTCATGGTCACTTGTCATGTTTCCCTAGAGTGGTGAATATTCGCGGTTTTTACTGTAAAATTACAATATGTAGAAAAAGAAAATACAAAGCGAGTGCCGTCCACTAACCCAAAACATACCGTGCCCCTCTAATTAGGAGTCCCACTATATACATTGCATTTTGACAAGATCTCGCGTCTTATCGACATAAGCGAATGGCAGTGACGACTATCACGGGAAAACACCAGCACATCCTCCTCTACGAGAATTTAGAGAAAGAATAACGCTCTTACCTTGAAAAGGAGTCAGTTTTATAACTGTACAATAAAATGCGGTTTTTGAAGGGTTTTCATTTTCATTCAATCATAATATAACTCCATCAAAGGCGTCATTATTCTAACAAATCATAACCCATTTAATTCCCATGCTACGGTATGCAAAACTTCAGAATGAAGGGGAAACTTGAAAGTTCCAGGTGATTTTGCTTGAGTTTGACAAAGTTGATTGATGACTTTTACTACAAAATAAAATTAAACAAAATGTAAATCATAATTACCTATCTTTAATTATGAAACGCAATTAAATCAAATTTGTGCAGTAATAATCGTACATCGTATTGTTAAATTGCATGGTTTTCTCTTTTCTTGTATTCTAGTTCCATGTGGATGAATTGTTTCCTTACATCGTTTCGTGATGACAATAAACGGCTAAATATTGCCATAATGCTAGTTGCAATAATTCGAATTTTAGTACATGATCATTCTCTGATAAAAGTTGTCGTCATGAAAAGGATATCCAAGCAGTCAACTAATTAAGTTGCCAATGAATTGCAGAGACGTCAGAGCTTATTGTCTCAAGAGTGTATTGTTTGTATTGACGCTGCATTTCCTCTCTGTTCTAGAAATGTTGATAGCGACAGTATCTCGTGCCTGGGCTCCGGAGTTATTTGTGCCCTCTCCCAGGTCTCTCCCTCCCAAATAATTGTTCAAGGAAATACTACTGAACTAAAGACATCTCATGCCCCCCCCCCCCCCTCCCCCCGATGAGCAGTGTAAGCATCCAATGAGGAAGCTTACACTCTCCCACGTACTACATAGTCTTTTCACAAGGCCTCGCGCCAATAGAGATGTATGAGGTAACATACACTTCTGTACAGTCTCCCGTCTGATTGACAGGAACGACTGGTACGGACGACTATCACTTGACAACACTGCAGCACCTCCTCCTGTACGAGCAGGGGTGAGGTGCTAAAAAGAGCCCATCACCAACACCAAGGTAATTGTGTATTACAATTGGCTCTCTAACCCATTGATGTCAAATTACTAGAATATTGTCCGATTAATAATAGCGTATATCCTAACACACATATCCTTCCCGACTCATTTAACCGTTAATGTTATCTAAGCATATAGCAATAGATCAGTGGATGTTGGGCTGGACCTGCATCATGTTCACGCTCTTGCCCCTAAAATGATGAATTAGCAGTTTCTCTATCTTTGCGTATCGAGGTCTCCTCAAAATGTGACTTAGTCGCACCGTAACAAGCAAAACAATTCAGTCATTTAATTAACGCATGATCAGAAATCGGGACCGCAACAGTTGAGTTCGTGTCCATCTTGTTTTGTACTACAATACCACAGTTTCAATATTTTTCGTATAATTTCATTTCGATTTTGTGTATTTATCGTACATTATTTAATTCGAGTTTTTGAGTTTTGCTGGTGAAATCCACATTTTGAGCTGAAAAAACTGCAATAACATTACCTTACGAGTACAAAGTGAAAAAGAGAAGATACAACAAAAGGTGAGTTTAACAAAGACATAATCTGTGGTCTCAATTAAAAGTTTAATTGTATCGGAATCGTTGATTTAATTCACTATGATTTTAAAACGTTTGATTAGTTACACCAATTATTACAACAAAATATGTAAGCTTGACAGATGGGAGCTTTAAAGATTATATTCTGTTATCTCAGTTCTTCGGGTTGGGTCATTGGTGTTCATTGGGGTGTGTTTGAGTATGTAATTGTATAGGAATCGTTGATTTAATTCACTATGATTTGAAATTGTCTTTGCTAATGTTTGTTGTATTCTTTCCGTTTACATACTTATTGTTTTGACTATTAATTGTTCTCTAATTTCATTTCAGATGGATCGATCCGGAAGCGCATACCTGACTGCAGTCATCTATCTCACTGCTGTATATCTCCAAGGTAATATTATAATATCATATTATGACCTTTCTATTAATCTGATCCCTACTAGATTTTGTCCTTAGTGGGATCTAGTAACTTTGCTGACAAGTGCAAAACGTGATGAGTGATTAATACAAATGTGTATTGATGTGAGCTGATATATCCACAAAGTAACGTGTACATATTATATTTAACGTTACGTGGATGTTTTTTTGGCTGAGATACTAGCAAAAATGCGAAGTGATATACACTAACTCTTTCCACTCACTTTGTACACGATCCAGTGGATAATTTAACATCTGAACAATTGAATCGTAGTAACTTTCTATCGAAAGGGAAATTAGAAAAACCAAAACCTATCCCGTGCTTTTATTGTTAATATGAACACGACAATGATTTGAAATTGGATGTTGAGGATTGGGACAATCTAACTTTTAGTCCCTTTACGGCTTAAAGATATGCTTGAGTAATGGTCGAGGTTTGCAAATTTGCAAATATCCATGTTGTACAGCCATTATTTGGGAATATATATTTCTTAAATACCATGTGGAAAGGTTATAGCTGTGAATCACGGTGTACGGTCAATCAAAATGCCATTAAAGATGAACTGGACATACCGGGGTAGCGAGAGGAACACTGTCGCTCAGCCCTTACCTAGCCAGACTGTCCCTCGTCGAGTCCGCTTGTTCCTTGATCACTGTATGTTTAATGTCTCTCCAAAACATCGCATACGGTAATTCGTATACATATGTCTTGACTAAATTTACTCTGCCATGGATTTAAATCCAAGCATGAACCTCAAAACAAAATCATATTTTCAGGAAAAACGTTTTAACCCTTATAAGGCCGGAGGAGGGGGGGGGGGGGGGCATAATGCGATTTTTGTTTTCGATTGCTTCAACACTTGGTAAGATAATGCGCCGCGGCTGCTTGGTGACTTTTTTCTTTTGCGTCTTGGGCATATTTTAAAACAAACATTTTGAAAATCGGACCTACAGTTACGAAGTCACGTGACCTTTTGTCTTTGCATGTCAGCCCCAAAATCGCTCAATTTCGTGATTTGTGTAAAAAAACATATGGAAATATCAGTTTTCGTAAATAATGTATATCATTGGTTATTTGGTCTTGTTTACATTTCATATGTTTGTTTTGGCGTTCAAAATAGTTGAATTATAGTTAGAATTAAAATGAACAACAACAAAACTATAAAATACATGACTAACAAAACAAAGAAATACATACGAAATGTTAAAAAACAATATAAAACATAAGGAAACCCCCGGCTCTTCCAATGTGTTTGTTGTCGCATTATTATGTCAAATGGTCTAAATAATATATGAAGTGAACACCAATGTTAAATAATGAAGAATATATTATTTATGGGTAAACATATGAATGTTATGATCTTATTTGCATAAATTGCCATTAATATGCAAATTTATGATTTTTACAAACAATTAAAATTGTATTCTATACACTTAACTTATCATGCGTGCACATTTCCACGGCGATCGGTTTAGGGTTAAGAAATCCGAAAAAGGATTAATTACTTTTCATGACGAAATAGACATTTGGCATATTTGGAAGACTCAAACCCATACTCTCTTTAGCTAACAGTTATACGAATACAACTAATTATTTTAGAACCTCATACCAGAGATTTAAGTAGGTTTAGTGTAGGCGGACGGTGTTGCTACATCCGTTTGACAACAGCTTTCTTTTCTTCGGACCACAGTCATGACAGTCGGACACCTAAACATACGAATCGCTAATGCGGAAAGTACAACCGGTCCTGTACCTCGGGACGTCACGGGCGTCTCTGATGGAGCAGCTTCACCTGAAGCCTTCGCTGGATCAAAGAACCCTTGTAAACCGATTCGCGGACCAGATGGCAACATGATCGACCTCGTCCCAAGCCCAGCGCTGGGAAACATTCCTAAGATCCCGGGATTTGAAAATCAACTGGTTTGTCGACTTCCAGGTGAATATAATTACATATTTACTTCATGTGTTTAGCTACATGTGCAGTACTGTAACAAGTGAACAGTTTTTAAGCCAAATGTCACGGTCGCTGATATTTGCAATACCATTCAGCAAAGTCAATTTTCAAGCCATGTTCGTCAAATCTGTACAAATAAGTTGTGACAGATGTGTCACATTGTTGGGGATATCAAAGTAAAAGGACATACATTAAATTAGACCTGCCCCTTAACATGTTAACATGTTCAACATGTATTCATATTATTTTGCTACAGATTATTGCCTGATAAGTAACGAGGGTTTTTTCTATACGATAACAATTAGAGACTTTAGAAGACAGTGAAATCCGAAAAAAAAAATCCCTTAAGGTGCATAAAAGCACCAATTTGCTGGGGTTTCATTGTGCTCTAAGCTAGAAGTATGGTTTCATGAATATGGTCCATCTGGAAAGAGAAAGCAAAATACTGTGAGTAATATTATTTATCAAATTCAGAGAAAGTTGCACAGCGAGCTACAAGCACTGATAAACCGATTGGAGTGCTCAACTCCACGCCGACAACTGAGGAGACACCAACATCTGATTCCATCTCGAAGGCCGACCCGACCTTGAAGCCGACAACCACGTTGACATCAACATCTGTTTCTGCCTCGCCATCCGACCCGACCACGATGCCGACAACAAGGGAGACATCAACATCTGTTTCCGCCCTGCCATCCGACCCGACCACGATGCTGACAACCACAGCGACACCAACCTCTGCTTCTGCTTCGTCACACGAGATACGTCCTGTTGGTAAGCCAACACATAGTATTACTGTTCTTTAGGTGTTGCTCCATTTAAACTGAAATTTAAAATAAAATTATGTGTTGATCAGCAGTAAATTATGTGTGATCAGCGAGCAAGATTTAAATAGTGATTATAGCTTATTCATAACCCAGTCGACTCGCGCAGAGCGGTTGAAATGATTTGGGGCACATTTTGTTGGTTTTCTATACTTTCTAAACGGTTAAGCATACATCATTGCTAATACGAACAGTATTTCTTTGTGTATTTAATGACGATGTCTCAGTCGCTTCGTAGTGGCGTCGAAATTTCAAAGCGGGATACTCGGGTTCTAGTCCTGGCAAAATGTATTGTTTCCATTGCGTATATCGCTATATTATTGACAACGGAAGCCAAGTAATAATTGACTGTGCTTTGGGTAAAAAACATTATCCATTTGCATTACATTATAATGTTGATAGTCTGGAACTCGACAATAGATGTGGTTGGTTGGCACCCCAAAATGTGAACTATTTGTATTCTTAATTTTAGAAACTTCGCATGAATTTGATTGTTTTAAAATCCGACAAAAGACGATGTCAGTTAATTTTGCTCTATTTCCATTGTCACAGCATTCTTCAAGTTCGAAAATGACGTCACAGACAGCTCCGGCTTCGCTTCTGACTCGGACGTGAGCGTGAGCGGTTCTTTGACGTACGATGCGGGAATATGTGGTCAGGCGGCATTCTTCGACGGTAATACCAAGGTAACTGTGCAGTCCTTTGTAGGATATGAATGGGGAATGCACTTCAGCGTGAGCGTTTGGTTCAAGCACACTGGTCAATGGGACGCCTTCTACGGCATTGTCAACAACGGATACAACTCTTATGCGAGCTGGGAGATCTATGTTTTTGGACCAGAAGGTGACAGAACAGCAAGATCCCGCTTGGTGGCCGCCAATGGATACCAGTATGAAAATTTAATCGGAACCGGGGCAGACTGGAACCACGTGGTGATGACCTTCGACGGCAACCAGAAGATTGATTATTTTAATGGAGGGAACAAGCTTACAAATGATGTCTGCTGCAACCGTGAGATTATCACCAAACAAACGCCCGTGACGATTGGGCAACTTGGTACTGGTAATAGCTACAATTTCTTCTACGGCCTGATCGATGAAGTACGCATCTACAATCACACCTTGTCTGAGTCACAGGTCCGTGACTTATACAACACCTCCCGTTGCACATAAATAAAGCAGTAAATCAAAACATAACGCACAGAAAAAAATAACTTCCCGCCCTCCCCAAACCCCGTATCAACCTATTTACCAGACACGTGCACGACCCGGGTAGTATATCCCAGTCACTTGTTCGACAGTTATAAAATTGGAAGCCGCCCCTTGATCGTGAAAACAACATTACATGACTTATAATTTGAAGGCTAGAAAAATACCTCACGCACCCTGCCCCCACGACAAACTCATACCAGCCATTTGTTGATTAAGTCACTTCTCGCTATGCTAGTCAATACTTGAAATCACTGGAGAACCCAGGATTTTTTTTAAGGGGGGGGGGGGGGGGGGGGGGGTGTCGGTGAAGAATTCGTGAGGGGGTTGGGGTGTCTCGGTGAATATTTTTCGATGGGGGTGATGGTGAAGATTTGTCAAGTCCGAGACCCAAATCCGTCAAAAATGTTGTTGCCGAGACCGAGACCACTTGGTTTTGGGGGCCGAGACCAATGGTTATGATGGTCTAGACAACTAAAATGTTGCCTCGAGAACACTAACATTCTGTAAAAAAAAAAGGGGGGGGTATAAGTGTATAACCACCCCACCCCTTCTGTGTACGCCTATGCTTGAAATATTTAAACTAAAGAGCTCATTATTAGGCTTAAATAATAACAAATCTTCCCACCCATCCGGCGTATCTTCCTAACGTACAATGGAAATAAACAAAATACAATTATTATTATTGATAGTGCTATTGTTTTCGGCTTGCTCAACCGAATGATTGCGGGTGCACGTGTCCCCTGACCCTCACCCCCCCCCCCCCCCCCCCCCGAGCTTAAAGGACAATGAAATGCAGACAAATTGTTGTACAGCACCTATAAGACCTAAATAGGATGAACAGTCCTTGAACATCTGAGCACAATCGCTGAAGAAATAAGAACAATATGGCTCTTTTAAAAATGCCATTTATTTTGTACTAGTGACTCAAATTGGCAACGCAGTCTGGAAAAGTTGTGGTCTACTCCCCATATGTTTTGTACACAAAATTTCAGTTTTGTTTTATTTTCTCAAAATGTTTGTTTACCCTTCGTTTGAGTTTATTATTGTATACGTTTTGTAGAATGCATTTATAAAGTAAAACATATCAAGAGTTTGGGGAATGGAAAAGTTTGACCCTGAAGAAAGCTGTAAAAATGGGAACATTTGTGTACAAAACATATGGAGAGTAGGCCACACACTTGTCTGAGTCCGTTGCCAAGTTGAATTCCTAATAATTCATGGACATATTTAAAAAGCCATAGTTTTCTTGTATCTTGTCCGATTATGCTCTAACTTTCCTTCTGATCTCTTCAAGTCTATGAAAAGAACATTTTGCTTGGGCTTCATTGTCGTTTAAGGTAGGCCGATTCACTAACATTAAAGGGACAGACCCTCTTTTGCAAGCCAAATTTAAAAAGTTGCGAGGTTATTGTCTTATATAAAAGAAAATGTCATTTTATAGCATGCCTGAAAAAATTAGGGCTTGAAATGTCTTTTTCGTGAAGTTATAGACCTAAAACTAATAAACCGTCGTCCAACATTTAATTGTGCATTATACGTATGAGAAAGTGAGAAAATTCGCACACGAATTCCACGGAGTACTACATCGCTATGCGTGACCCCTACGTGACCCGCGCTAGCTACGTGACCCGCGCATAAATAACAACGGCATAAGCGGATACTAAACAAAATAACCAAACCTCGCTTAAACTGACTACATGTCAGTTTTTTTCTTCATTTTTTTATCTTTTTCCGTGACATACCTTTACAAATGTCGGCTTTACAATACCTACACCAGAATAAGTACAATATTGTTGTAATATTATTCTAAATTAGTTAAACTTCTTTCTTGACCGATATATAGTTTGATGGAGGGACGCATTCGTTTTTCATTCGTAGAATTCAAATTACAGGGCTGTTCGATCTGATATTTGTGTGTGTGTGTTACATTCATCCCCATCCGTCAACTGGAAACTGTTCAGACGTTTTGTAAAAGAGAAACTGTCCCTTTAAAATGGTGATTACCTATTAAAGCTAATCCTCTGAAAATGATCGGAATATGGGTGAATCAGTTGTTTGTGTTATAATGGAGAAAACGGGCTGCGTCAAACATCGGCATCCAATAAGCTTGTATTTGATGAAAACTCATATTTAAACATGTATTCTGATGCTCAAAGATGAACATTACATTACGTTAACCTCATTTAATAGGAAATACCAAAATCCAGAATCTCATATTTTAAACAAGGTTATGTACTGTGGGCTGACCTATCAAACGCGATTAAGGGTTGCGACTTGATATTCCGCTATTTAAACCGTATCTAAACGACCTTTGATAAAAAAAAGTGGTGTTTTGTTTTGTAAATATTATTTTGGCTTTCCTATATTTTAAGAGCTTTCTTCCAAATGGCGCTATATCCACTTTCTCAACTTTCGTGGAAAACATGTTTCTTTGCCCAACTTCGTACACGTGCCTATGTAATATAAAAATTGAACTTTCTATAATTTGATTTTGAGTGAGTAATTTTTCGTAAAATGTGAATTCCTAGATAGCTACGAAGCTTATAAAGTAATGTAGATATATCGTTACCTCAATTTTTATGGAAAGTGGATTTAGCGCCTTTTGGATTTGAGCATTTTGTAAATACATCATATTCATGCGTTCTTCGAGCCAGAAATATATTTAGTTAATATATTTGATATAATATATATAATACATTTGAATTGTATCCTCCCGTGATCCTTTTAAAGGAGAAGGAAACGCTAAAATGTTTGCTTGTTGTTACTAACACATGCACAATTTCTGCAGAATTGAATGTTTCTCTTGAATATCACTAATAACATGAATAATGGACATAATCACTGTTTTTGAAACCACTATCTACTGTTATGACTCAGCACTGAAGGCTACCATGTTTTCAAATTTTACTATTATGAAACGTCATTGGTGCTCGGCATCCGAGCGCGCACTAACATTTGACATGAAGAACAGGAAATCTCCATGATAATAAAAAGATATGTTTTTATTTAAAACAACATTTGATGCTTTTAAAAGTACTTAACCATTTGGTTATACAAAAAACAGCTCTCCATACTGTGTAAGTCCAACGTAGAGTTTAGTTCAACTTAAGATCTTTGTAAAGCACCCCCTGAAGTTTGTAGATATCGCAGAAAAATATTCACATTGTAATAGTTAGTATTCTCTGCTAAATGTGCAATGTCTTATTCAACTGCACAACAATATCGCACAACATTTAACTTTTCATGGAATTGCATCTTTTTGTATACTCATGCACACATATTAAAGCAACATTAAGTATACATACATTGAACATAGTACTTGAAATTTAAGACAAATCGTACACATTTGAACATCTATTTACAGATATGTGGTGATTTATTTTGTTGTGGAATCACAGTTTGTGACAGATTGTTATTCTTGTAAGATACCATAATTGTAGCATCATGATTTTTGTTTGTATTTTTGCTAAGTTAATCTAAATATCAAAAGTTTTGTTTTTAAAATCGGAAATGACTCGAGCTTTTAAAGGGGGCTTTCCAAACTTATATTCTTTCATTTAATGTAATTATTGCATTTAACGGGCGCACGCCGCATGATTCATAAAGTTTAAATTAGGCATATTGTTTGCGCTTACGAGCGAAATCGGCAGTGCCCATATTTATAAAACTAGCTCGCTAGCTTTCCTTGCTATTTTGTATGACGTGGATAAGAATTAAACACAAGATCTTTCAGTTGCCAAGTAGGATAAACCTAAAACATTCTTTAGACTTGCCCAGCAAACCCCAGCCGGGGACGATAAAACTGTTTGAAGCTCAATAAACTGCACAAGTCAACTTAACAAAATTGACTTAGCAAGGAACTAAGCTAGCAGGGTTTTATGAATATGGAGCCTGGCATTTACATTGCGATGTTTTGAAAATCGCCCTAGCTGTCATCTGTGAAACTATAATGCTATAGTAAAGGGGTAGTTCAGTTTTGGTAGAGAGGGCGCTGCACAACACAGCTTTGTCTGTGAGGTAATGACAAACTGAGTGTCGAATTTGAAAGAACATGCAATTTGAATGGCAGAAAAAAAAATCTATTTTGTCAAATATCGAAATGAAAATATGAACAAATACAATATCAATACATAAATAAAGATAGATCGTAATAAATTTGGGCCCCAAATGTATTCGATGATTAAAAAAAGGGAAAATGCTTACAGAATTTTCAAAACTGTCAATAGCGGTTTTTAAATAGTTGTTGACGATCTCTTTAGTTAATCATCGTTTCAACAAAACATCAGTCATGCACAATTTTGTATGAAAAAAATAGAGCGCCCTCGTGTGTTGTAATGGTTCTTTTTTAGTAGGCTTTTTGTCTTAGTCTTTTGCCAGTTTTGTATACATTTGGAGCATTGTGGAGTTATACGTATTAGTTTGTAATGTTACTGTGCAGGTTTTGGTTACTAAAGTTCAGCCTTACTAAAGCTTTACTACCCATTTACGATCTTTGTATGTGTCGACAAACATATTTAAATGGATTAAATTTCTTGCCGTTCCTTCAAAAATTTGTTTTCTTTTGTATTATCATATTCAGGATCTATGTACAACAAGTGTTATTGTGTGTGTTTGTGTGTGTGTGTGTGTGTGTGTGTGTGTGTGTGTGTGTGTGTGTCACGGTATGTTGATATATTAGATAGAAGTATGTATTGTTCAAGAACAACAATATATAATCCGAAAACATTTGTGTACAAAATAAGAAAACACGCCCGGGACGAACCTGGGACCTTGAGTGGGTTAGACTAACGTGATTAGAACTGCACTACCATGACTACGGAAACTCGGAAGCTACCTTGAATATTGTATAATAGTTCATCACATGTGCGAGAATTATTTATTACAGCATTCCCCCAAAGATACGCGGCAATTTTATATCATATTAAAGGCATAATGTGCTCAATATCAGTTACCGTTTGCATATTGATTCGGATGTTTGTGTGCAGTTGCTCGAGTATCTATCTGTATTTACCTTAAAGTGGGTATGTGTTGCATTTTCCTCAGTAAATGTGGGATGCACGCAGTGATAATGATTCAGTTATCGAATTATCGAGTGTGAGGGAATGTTGGCGTTTGTCCGTCAGATCATAATACAATGTATTTAAAATGTTACCCAAATAAAAGGCCCTATTATTATTATCTTCGCTCGGATTCGAAGCCGGGAACCCTGACTGTACAAGACTTACGTGATAGCCACTACACAATGACAACGGAAAGTCTATCTATCTATCTATCTATCTATCTATATATCTATCTATCTATCTATCTAGCTATCGGTCTATCTATCTATCTATCTAGCCTATGTCTCTCCATTGCAGAAGGCCTCTTCATCACCATTTCTTTTTCTATTTTCTTGTGCTTGTCGCATCCATGTAACAACCCCCAAATTCTTGGATGTCATCCATTCAACGCCTACTCTGTCTGCCTCTTTGTCTGGTTTGTGATCTTAGTGTCCAATCAGTTTGTGTTATGTGTCCATCTGTTGTCTTTACGTCTTGCAAGGTGGCCTGTCCATCTCCATTTCTTTGTTTTTATTTCCTGTATGATATCCCTGGCATTTGTTTTCTTTCTTAAGTCCTCATTTCTAACATTGTCTCTTCTTGTAACTTGTAACCTTATAGAATCCTCTCCATTGCTCTTTATGTGACTCTAACTTTTTTTTCCAATTTCTTAGTTGTTGCCCAAGTCTCTGCCCCGTAGTATAGTACCAGAATTAAACACTGATTGAATATTTGTCTCTTGAGGGAGATTGGAAGATTCTCATCTTTGATTATGATGCCGAGTCCCCAAATTTCAACCACGATAGCTATATCCTTGTTCGCACTTCTCCTACCGTTTCATTTTCAAGGGTTATGTTTTTTTACCGAGGTATATGCAACTATCCACCTTCGCGATTGTCATGCCATCGACTTTAAATATATTTTCTTGTAGCTGGTTGCTCATCATTACTTTATTTTTTTAATGTTCATTTTGAGTCCTGCCTTTTTGCTCTCTATGCTCAAGTTATGGATCATTGTCTGTAGTTCATGTGGATCATGGCTAACAAGCATAATGCCATCTACAAACCTGAAATGATTAAGATATTCTCCATTTATTGTAATTCCTTTTGATTGCCAATCCAGGTTTCTGAAGACTTCTTCCATGGCTGCTGTAAAGAGTTTCGGAGAAATTGGATCACCCTGTCTGATGCCTTTCTAGATTTTGGAAGCATTGGTAGTAGTATTCTCCAGATAGACTTTGGCGCTAGGGTATTTGTAGATATGAGGCGTATGTATTTCTTATCTGTTTCTCAAAAGCATCTAATATTGATTGATGATCTAAACTATCAAATGCTTCCTCGTACTCGACAAACCATAGACAGATGTTGAAACGATATTCCTATGCCTTTTCAATGATCTGACTTAGGGTGTGTACATGATCTGATGTTATGAATTTAAGGAACATTAAGGAAGTCAACGATTTTAAGTACTTAGGATCTTACGTTGCTGACTCCAAGAAAGATTTCATGTCACGCAAAGGTCAAGCATGGAGTGCATGTAATAAGCTGCACCATATTTGGCAATCTCAAATTTCAAGGTCCACAAAAGTTACATTTTTCAGGGCCTGTGTAGAGAGCATCCTACTTTATGGTTCAGAGACATGGACCATGAAGAAGGCACTACAGGACCGGCTTGATGGGACATATACTAGGTTACTTATGAGGGTACAAAATATTAGTTGGAGGGAACACAAAACAAAACCAGAGATCTATGGAAACATACCACCCATCTCTACCACTGTTGCTCATCGCCGAACGAGATTCGCTGGTCACTGTTTTAGGGCCAAAGACCAAGTAATCTCGGATGTGATCTGCATGAGACTCCCATGTCCTAATAGAGGAAGGAGACCTATGAACTATATGGACTGCATTGCAAGAGACATCCAGTGTGAAACTGGGGACTTGCAGACATTGATGATGGATAAAGACTCATGGCGTTGCATTGTGAACTCAATCTCGGATGCGTCCGCTTAGTAGTAGTAGTTATGAATTTTGCTCGAAAGCCTGCCTGTTCTCTTGGCTGATTTTCATCTAGCTGTCTTTGTATTCTTGCAAGAATTATTTTCGTGAAGACTTTGTACATGTGAGGTAATAAACTGATGGGTCTGTAATGTTTTGTGTCTCCTTTTTTATACAGTATAATAACTTTAGATTCATTCCACTGGGTGGGAACTTGTTCCAGTTAAAGGATCCTGTTAAACAATGTTGTCAATATGTTGACAGTACTCTCTCATTCCAACTTATATATGTCTGCAGTTTATTGGTCCTTTCCAGGAGCATTTCCTTTCTGTTCATTTGATCTAGAGTTTTCTGCAATTCGTCTTTCTGAATGAGTGGTACACTATCCGCGTTTTTATTCCAGTTTTCTTCTGTCCTCCAATCTGGTCTATTTGTATTGTACAGTTGCTATAGAATTCCTCAATACTTTCCATGATTTTAGCTTTGTCATTAACTTCTGTTCCATCGTTTGTTTTCAGTGATGATAAGAGCTTTTTTCCTCCCTCCAGTTACCGATTGATGATGTTGGGCCCTTTATTACTTTCCAGCTGCCTCTTTCACCATCTTGGTCCTGTGTTATCTCTTTTGCTGCCTTCGCATCTTGCGGATTGTCTTGCTTAACTCTGTATACTCGATCTCGTGTTGTGTCGATGTCTGTCTAAAGGGTTTGACAGCTTTTATTTATCGTTATTTTTTCGAATATCCTTCGCGCTGCTTTTACTTGTGTTTACTATATCTGTGTTTACCTTTAACTAGCTTCTCTGCTTCCTCCATGATATTACTGGTTACTTGCACGTATGTGTCGTCAAGTGGCTCATCTCATTCTAAGACTTCTAGAAGTGGGTATCTATTGTCTAGTTGAAGTTGGAATTGGTGTTGCTTTTGCTTTTGGGCAAGCTGTTCCAAGTCAATATGTTTTTTCATTGATGTCTTCATTCTTCTTATCCTTTCCATCTTCGTATTAACCCTTACTTTTGCTCTAACAAATCTGTGATCACTGCCTGTGTCGACCTTCGGTATAACCTCTACATCCATACATATTATCTTGTGGTCAGTAATAATGTAATCGATCATATTATGGGTTGCAGCATTAAGACAATTCCCATGTCCAATATCTATATTATGGTTTCATAAAGCATGTGTTGCCAATCACCATGTTTCTACTTGCAACATACGAAGCTTTTATCCTCTCTCGTTCAGGTCACCTATCCCAAATAGGTCATGCTAAACTCAGTCATGCTAAGAAATTATTTTGCTGTATGAATACGAATACTGGCACTATGATGGTGTTCACGGGAGCCGTGCGATTTATGTTTTATTTTAAGACACAAGTTATCGTACGGGCCCCGGCAAACTGCTACTAAAGATACCACAGACATCGTACGATATCACAATTTCCCCAAAGGGTAGAACATCCGCCGTATACGGCGCCCGGATTATATGTGAACTAGGCATTAACAAGAAATATGCATTGTACAATTTGTACTGGTCATAGACCCGTAGACACGTCGTAGAAAGCATCGCACGGGCACCGCAAGGGCACAGTCTGTGCGGACCCAGCACGCCGGATACCGTGGCATTTTGTACACATATTGTACGTGTTTTGCAACTTAACTGTTGGCATTTCGAATCGTACGATAGTCGTAATATGTCCTAGATTGCGTTAGCGTATCATAGTAGTTATTTCATGCTGTGTTGTATTTGTATTACCAATAGAAGACTGGATCATGATATGTTTTTTTCAAACCAGCATTTCGTTCAAAAGAAATTAGCGATTGAATTGCACCGGGAGTCGTAAACGTGTAAAAAGTCAGTACAATGAGTTAGGGAATAATATTTGCATTTTTGCTTAGTACTCAGCCATTACGAATCTATTTAACGTTCACACAATACTCAGAGGACATTATCAGTTCACAAGACTACTAGTTTTTCAAAATATTCATCACTTTTTGCACATGCCAAAACAGATAATAGATCCCTTCAATAAATCGAGAAAAGCCCCCGCAATTAATACAATTGAAATAATGCAATTTCGTTATTTCTGCTCTATCTTCCTTTCATTCCCGATAGTTTCGAATAGACAGGGAATGAGTGTGGTCAATCAATGTGTGTTATCAATGACAAACGTTTAGCTATGGAAACAGGTCAAACATGCGTTTTCTGAATGGGTGTCATGGCTTCAATTTGAACACTGTGATATCCTTTGTTATTTTAATGGATGTGAATCGCAACAGGAACTGAAGAACTTAGTTCCAAAATGCGCTAAATCCACTTTTCATACAAATTAAGTTAACCATATAGGCCTATCTATATTGTTAAGCTACGTAACTTTCTAGGAATCAACATTTTACGACCAATTACTCACTCAAAATCCAAATATAGACAGTTCAATTTTCATATTTCCATAGTCACGTGTACAAAGTTGGGCAAAGAAACATGTTTTCCTCGAAAGTTGAAAAAGTGGATATAACACCTTTTAGAAGAAAGCTGTTCAATTGTCAAGAATTTTATCACAACTTATTTATATCTTCACAAATATTTTTCACACGTTTGATGAGAATCAAAATTGATGTAAATGAGGTTAATGAGCAACTCTTTTGTAGGAGTTCAAATTGATAGTACATTGTCTTGGAAGCATCACATTGATTCTGTAAATAAGTGTGTTCGTAGAAAAGTGGGTTTGCTATTTAAATTGAGATATTTTGTTCCTCGGTATATTCCTGTGCTCTTGTATAAATCGTTTATACATCCCCACATACTCTATGGAATTGAGGTATGGGGAAGCAGTTATAAATCTCGCTTGAATTGTATTTATTTGGCTCAGAAGATGGCTGTGCGAGCTATTACATTTTCATTATTTAGAACATCCTCGAGACCATTGTAATTGGGGTATTAGATGTTTTCGATTTGCATGAACTGGCAGTTTCAACATTTGTATATGATTTGTATAACGGAAATTTACCGCACACACGATTATTGTAAGATTGTACACCATACTTATGAAACAAGAGGACAAGAAAATTCAATGCTACCCTTGCCAATTTGTAAGACGACACAAGGTACATTTACTATTTCTTTTGTCGGACCAAAGCTTTGGAATAGCTTACCTCAGAAAATTAGACAACAAAAAACAAGATGTTCATTTCGTAAGGCCCTCACAATGTATTTGATGAACAAATAAATTATCTGTATGTTAGCAGTTAGTTACGTTTTGTATTTTGATTGTAAACAATATAATCTTAATATCTAGTATAATGCTTATTTTGTAATATAGAGATACACTATCGATATAGTGAAAAGAGAGAACCAATCTCGACTAGCACTTGTGCTAACTTTTGGTTTTCTTTTAGCAACAACCTTAACTTTTGTGTAAATGTGTTTTATAGTATGTAAGCATTAATTAAGTTGTAATAATCTATTGCAGTGATTCATTGTTTTGTAAATTATGTACAGTTGATGTACATATATATGATATTGTTGTTGTTAATAAACTTCAAACTTCAAACAATAATGAATTTGCCTAAGTGATGACGATAGTATTTGTATAATACGTGTGCTACAAATACAACTCTGGAAATGGCTCTATCGTCGTAATATTCTTGAACCAGTTTTTGATGCAAATACTGGTATAAATACTATGGAAATTATATAGGGTGAATAGTGTTTGTTTTTTCCAAAAAATGTTTTTGTACGCGTTGGCAAAAGTAAAATGGATAGCACTGATAACGTTGCCAAGGTTTTCTACAACGTGCATCGAGTTTACCCTAAGCCATGCGACGTCTGTTGCCTTTCTCTGTATAAAGGGAATTAGTAACTTTGTTGACAAGTTCTACAAGTAATGCGTAATTAATAAAATGTGTATTGCTGTGATTTGATATGTCAACTTGTACTGTGTGAAAAGTTAACGTTAATTGAATGATTTTCGCTAAGATATGAGCAAATATGTAAAGTTACGTTCAGTAACTCATTGCACTCACTGTGTACACAGCTTAAATTATCCTGTAGATAATTTAACACATGAACAATTCAATCGTAAACGTCTTTTGAACGAAATTGAAATTTGAAAAAAAAACATTGTCCCTTGCTTATATATTTAACATGTGTTACAGATTTTGACAATGTTACTTAGTCCCTTTAAACTTATTCAATTTGTTAAAATGCGCATAGGCAGCGCCACGTCATCAAGACTAGGCGGAATCGTGCGTGAGTGCGACACCCGCGCAACTCGCTTGAGTTTGTGAGCTACGCGGGCAATTGTTTGTTGGATCATCATGGTAACGCTGTAAATGTGCGCATGCGCTGTAACCATCGTCATGCTGATACCTGGGAGAGACTGAAGCCGATGGTTCATGATTTAAGGACTCATCTGGTTAGTTCGCTAAGGACTCTTGTTTGTGAAGTTTTATGAGGAGGTTTATTTATCAGAGCAGCTCTTGTCGCCTTGTCATAGAATATCGACTATTAAATAAAGCAGCACTAAATCGGATACAATCTGGACGGACATTTGTTCTGAAAACATTTTACGAAGAATTTATCGGGGTTAAGCAGCAAAAAAGGTACGTTTTCCTCCACCTAAAGTTAAAATCGTCAGTATGGAACCGGGCCTTAACATAATGTTTAGTTTAATAGTACTTCACCCTTCAATATAAACTATAATACCTCTGCCTTAACGATTGTTTATATATAGTTGATACATATCTGGCAAGTAATGTAGCTCACTCTAACCAGTTTTTTTCGGGGATGATTATTATGATCTTCATTTTAAGAAAGAAAAACCCTATTTCATTATATTTTGTTTCGAATATCTAGGCATTTATTCGTTTCATCACCATTTAACCCGAACTTGTACGAGGAAATATTAAAATCTATACTTATACTAAGATTTCGAATACATTTTTAGCATATTTGATACATTTTACAACCATACACAAAACACAAAGTAGATTTTATCTTTAAAATATAACAACTTATGTAATATTTCCAGGCCTTTACCAGAGTACTTTCACATGGTTGAATATGAATGAGTGAATTGGATGTGATAATGTGTGATAATCAATGTTCCATTGATGCATGTATACACATATAAACGGTTAATTAATTTAAAGGGATAGTTGAGTTGTGGTAAAGAGAGTGCAGTTCTGGTCATACTGAATTTTAGTAACCAAAACCTGCACCATTACATTACAAACTGATAGCTATAACTCCACCATGTTTGAAAGGAACACAAAATTAAAAATGACTCAGTAATAAGCCTGATATCATTAAAAAGAGCCGTTATAGAACTCAAGAGGCCACACTCTCAAAACTCATTGGTTTTATCCAGTTTAAATGAAAAAGTGTGCATGTGTTGATTTGTTACAATATTGATTCGAAAGAGACATAATCAACAACTATTTAAAACCTCTTTTGTAAATTTTGGAAAAGAGGAAGCATTTTAAAGAATGTTTTAACCGCTGGTTCAAAATTCTCTAATAATTGTGGGACCCCACATTTATTACAATTGGTTATGTTTATGCATATTTCAGCCATTTCTGAACCGATTTTGATAAAATAAAGTTTATTCTGTCATTAGAATATTAAGCTCTTTCAATGTTGACACTCAGATATTCATTATCTCACAACAAATGATTTTGTGTAGCACCCTCTCTACCAAAACTCGACTATCCATTTAATCTTTTCAGAGAAGAGACCCACATGACGACCATTTATTAGTTTAGCTCTATGACCTTTTTAAGTAGTTCACAAGTTGTGATATTAGATCTTTTCTACTTATTAATCTAAATAAGGAAAATGGTAAGTAAGAAGATCAGTAATCATGTATCACTTTTAGCGAAAAAACAAGAGAAAAAACATTTCAATAATTGTGACCGGCCATAGCAAAACCCTGCACTTAATTGCATCACCATACATGCATCATCATACTATAACAGGTGTGTTGGGGTCTGCATATACGAAGACTGTCGTTTGACTAGGACACTTCTAGCCATCTTCCGTGGATAACCAACTCAAGTAAAACCCTGAACTTGTCGGTAAAAAACAAACTGTTGATGTGCATACCATTAGAAAGGTCCTATTACAAGATGTCATTAAATGCGTTGCTCTAACAAATCGGTCATTAATTGGTGAAGATTATTATGACTGTTTACATTAAACAGGGGTTTTACTTAGTCGTTTGGAATTGTGTATACTTTTCCAGCATGGTGAAGTTATAAGTATTATTTTGTACCGTAATGTTGCAGGTTTGGGTTAGAAAAGGTAAGTGTGACCAATACTCAACTATCTCTACAATTATAAGGCTTTTACACACATTATGTGAACTTAAAATATCCATTTGTTCAAAACATATAATACTGACATGTGCAAGGTTTTGCTTCATCCGGTCACAATTGTTAAAACATAAATCTAAGTTAATAACCTTGCTGAATACTAATTTTAAAACAACATCTCAAATAGATTGAAATTCATTGAAATTCATGCTTTGCCAGAATTTCTATATAAAAGTTCTTTTAATAACTGATGGTTTATGCGTTTGACTGGTCGCGAGTATTATTTTAATATGCTATAGATTTGCTATTCATTGAACAAAAACTGAATGACCCAAAGTTTTTAAATATATTGACGACTAAAACAATCAATACAATATAATTGAACAACGTAAATTAAATTAGAACATAATAATGTATTTGTTTGTTTGTTTTTATTTCCGAATTAAGGTAAAAGTACAACAATACAGTTGTGGAACAATACTAAGCATGATAAGTGTACTGCATGTGTGTCTGTGTCCTGTATATATTTGTGGGACCACCTCATAAATACACGCTACATTTGTGTGACCATAATGGATTAGATGAGTCAATTTCAATCATGGAAGCTCATTTTAGCCACATTTGAATCAAATATCAACACATCTGTATCACAATGCATGTATACTGTATAAATAAACCTCTCACCAAAAGTTCCGCAATTCGAGTTTGAGCGTTTATATCTATCTTATAACTTCATTACCGTTCTGATTTTGAGGTGGTGAAATAACGTTTGTGAATGTTGTTAGGAAGATATATTATATTGTTGTAAAAATGGCGGTAGAGGGTATAGCACAGAATATTACATCCCGAGCGATTTTAAATGCTATTGAGGGAACAGTAAATAAGTCCCGAGACGAAGTCGAGGGACTCACTTTCTTCACGAAATAGCATTTGAAATCCCGAGGGTAGGAATATTCTGTAATTTTCCCGACAACAAATTTAACAACTGTTTTATCATCTGACTTGACTTGCAGGGGTGTAATATTACCATGTACTATACAAAAATATAACACGGCAGCGGCATGTACTGTATTTACTAAGTCAGGTGATAATGTGTTTTATTGACTGATTGACAAAGTATCATTATGTTTGATTGTACACAGATTATTGCCAAAAGTTCCGCAATTCAAGTTTGAGCGTTCATATCTCTCCTATTACTTTATTACCGTTCATGAATGTGATATCATTGGAACCTTTACATTCGTATGACATCCGAATATAGGGCAAAGTCAAAAGTGAAATGTTGCAAAATGCATTGATATTGTCAATATGATTTGTCATGTCATTGGGAGAATATTTGGAATGATGTTGAGGCGATCAGGCATGATGTCAATTGCGTAGTTTCATTTCTTCTGGAGGATGGAATGATGTTGAAGTGATCATGAATATAATAATGAATTTTTCTGTTGTTTGGACAATAAACAGTGGCGTTTGTTACGTAATTATGGTGGATTTTGTTTAAACTGGGCAAACTGACAAATTATCAATAATTTGTGTAAAAATCAAACATAAAGATAATTTCTTAATCAGTCAATAAAACATATCAAATCTTCCTAACAACATACTCAAACGTTATTGCACTATACCTATAAATCATAAAGTCACATTTATCCTCCAAAGAAAATGATAATACGCCATTGACATTCACGCATGACCGTCCATAACTTCTTATTCTCCCAACAAAAGGAGGGTACACTGTTGACAATATTAATGCATTTTGCAAGATTTCACTTGTGACTTTGCCACATATTCGGGTGTCATGCACATTCAATGATAACTTATTCATAGCAAATTTCATATCAATGTAAAGGGGGCAGGGGGAGGGGGTGCAAGCTGTTCAATGATACCAAATTAATGAACGGTAATAAAGTAATAGTAGAAATATAAACGCTAAAAGGTGCACCTGTGTCGTGTGGCTTATGGTAAGAGAAGAATAAAATAGGGTTAGATTTTTCCAAATGCCCCTTTATAGTATGACGATATCTATCATTCAACTCAACAGCGTTAATGAACAGTCATACACCTCATAAACGTCATACAGTAATTCGTTGTAAAAGCTGACACATATTTTCGCTTTTTTAACCAGGAAAACAGTGTTTTATTCAATGAAACTTTCACACATCATTTAGAAATGATCATACAATGATTTTGGTATAGGATTGAAATCTCAAATTTCATTGTGGGCAATATCTGACACTTTACAGGTGCACCTTTAAACTTGAACTGCGGAACTTTTTGTAAGGGGGTTTATAAACACAACAAAAAATATAACTCTCCCCCTAAGCAAAATGGCGTAACTTCTTAGCAAATACTGTTTGAGTAACATAACTTGGCAGAAATGTTTCTAAAATGTTGGCTAACGTCTCTCTAAAAATGAATTTGGCCCGCCATGCCATGCATGAGTGAGCACACATTAAAATGAAAGTGTCACTTTTCAAAAGTCCCAAGAGTCAAAAAGTGAAAATTCTGCCTTTGATGTGTCGTCACTCATCCATGAATCGACAGACCTATTTCATTTTCACACATAAGTTAGTCAATACATGTATGAACAATCCTGCCGAGTTATTTTTCTCAGAACCTTTTCGTTAAAAAGTTATATTATTTGATTAAGGGGGAATTATTTTTGTGTTGAGTTTAATTGATCAGTATTGTTGAGTAAACTCAACAAAAAAGTAAGTCTCCTCCTGATTAGAATATCATACCTTTTTAACCAAATATTTTTTGAACAAAATAACTCGGCAGGATTGTTCCTACACTTATTGACTAACTTCTGTGTGAAAATGAAATTAGTCCATCGAGTCATGCATGAATGAGCACACATCGAAGGAAAGATTGGCACTTTGTGTGCTCACTCATGCGTGACTCAATGGACCAACTTCATTTTCACTCAGAAGTTAGTCACAAAGTGTAGGAAAAATCCTGCCAAGTAATTCTGCTCAAAACAAGTTTGTCAAAAAGTGACGCCATTTTGATTAGGGGACTCACTTTTTTTTGTTGTGTTTATGAATCATGCACGCTTTTGGAATACACACAACAAAAAAAGTAAGTCCCCCATATCAAATGGCGTCACAAAGTGCCAATCTTTCCCTTGATGTGTGCTCACTCATGCATGACTCGATGGACCAATTTCATTTTCACACAGAAGTTAGTCAATACGTGTAGGAACAATCCTGCCGAGTTATTTTGCTCAAAACATTTTTGGTTAAAAACTTATGTTATTCTAATCAGGAGGAGACTTACTTTTGTGTTGAGTTTATTCAAACAATACTGATCAATTAAAAGATAACGTTGAGTATTTGTCAAACTTAACTTTAGTAACCAAAACCTGCACGATTACGGTACAAACTAATAGTTATAACTTCACCATGCTCGAAAAGTACACAAAGTTACACACAACAAAGTAAAACCCCAGGCCTGTTATCATTAAAAAAGAACCGTTACAACTCGAAGCGTCAACTTACGGACTTTTCGCAAACCTGAGGACGACGAGTAGTGGGGTGGTTAAGGGGTCCATGACTGCATTTTGGGGTACGATTGTTTTACTTGGCATACATACTCCTTGGATCAAAAGAAGAAAATTCGTCAAAAGAGACACTCTGTATCTATGCAAATTAGGCCTAATTTCCATAATTGATACAGAGTGTCTCTTTGGATAAATTTTCTTCTTTTGATCAAAGGAGTTTGTATGCCAAGTAAAACAATTGTACCCCAAACTGCAGTGAACACCCATATTTGTGGCCCCTACTAGAAGAAATGACGTCATTTAGACGAGAAATTACGTCACTTACGTTCTCTCTCGTCGTCTGGCCAATCTGAGCCCTAGTTCATGCCCGATTTCAGGTTCGTCGGAAAATCCAGTGCACCGTCTTCAGAATTACGTAATCAGAGAAGTATCAACATGTATATGTGTGTGTGTGTGTGTTGTATACGTGTGTATGTGTATGTGTGGTGGATTATGTAACTGGTGTATGCGTGTGTGTTTGAATGTGTGCGTTTGTGGCTTTGTGTACGTGTGTGCGCATTTGTGCGTGTGTGTGTGTTTGTGAGTGTATATATGTGTTTGTTTGTGTTTGTTGGAATGCGAGTGCCTGCGTGCGTGTGTGTATATGCGTATGTGTATACGGGTATGGGTTTTTGTTTGAGTGTGTGCGTGTGTGCGTGTTTGTTTGAGTGCTCGCGTGGATGAGTGTGCGTGCGTGTGTTTGTGTGTGTGTGGATGTGCGTGTGTGGTTGTTTGTGTGCATTTGTGAGTGTGTATTCATGTGTTTGTGTTTGTGTGGGTGTGTGTTGTGTATCTGTATGCGTATTTGTGGGAGTTTTATTAATGTTGTGTTTGTGGGTATACGCGTGTGTAAGGGTTTGTGTTTGTGTGTGCGCATGTGTGGGGTGTTTGTGTGCATTTGTGTTTGTTTGAGTGCGAGTACGTGCGTGTGTGCGGGAGTGGATGTTTGTGCGTGTGAGTATGCGTATGTGTAAGTGTGTGTGTGTGTGTGTGTGTGTGTGATTGAATGCGTGTATGTGTGTGTGTGTCTGTGTTGAAGTTTGAGTATTTAAGTGTTCGGTGCGCATGTGTATGTGTGTATGTGAGTGTTTGACATGAGTGTTGACTAAAAGCGAAGATGGTTGAAAGGCAGCGAACAGGTAGTGAACAGGACGGGTTGACTAGATCCAATAGACCGCTTCTGTGATGTATGCAAATAATATGCGTATAACGTACATACTCCCCGTTGACAAGATTAAGCTTAACACTAGTAACTAGGTCCGGCAAGCTAAGTATGCCGGAGCTTGACGGACCTAGTTACTATTGTAAGGCTTGTCAACGGGGAGTATTACGTCATACGCATATTATTTGCTTATACAGGGTGGCCCATAAATAACGGAACGGGGTACTTTCCATTATAAAGAAACATACAGACTAGGTTCACTGGATAGATAAAAAGAAATTTTATATCAACAACAGTAATTTGGTCAAGTAGTTTTGTGTTTGGTATCTATCCAGTGAACCTATTATGTACGTTTCTTCACAATGGCAAATACCCCGTTCCGTTATTTCTGGGCCACCCTGAAACGGTCGTTTCAGAACGGAAAACTCGTTCTCGTCCACACTAGCGAAAAGTCCCTATTAACTCTAGAGAACGCCAGCGCGAAGCACTAGCGTTCTAGGTCCTAGTACGGGACTGTAGTGCAGTGCGCGGTAATAGTACGTGTAGTAGTATCGCAAGCCCCGTTCGTTCGCCTTTCGTTCGGAGTCGCGCTAACACACGGAGAGAAGTCCATGAGGCGCATATATCACTGATGTTTTGCGGAATGGAGGGACAAATCATAATCTTAATCCACCCGATAGTTGGATCACATATTGGAGAGTGAATTGCTGCTAAGTACCGTATCATATGTATAGTTTTAAGCACAATTAGCGTGCACAAAAATATTTAGTTTCAGTTCTCTATCAGGAGGACCTAGATCTATCGCTAGCGACTCGCAGTAGCGTTCTCTAAAAAGTGATACCCGGACATCAACCACTTTTATATAATATTTTGAAAGCAAATTTCACAACAATGAGAGCATTTTAATGGGAATTATTATTATTTCCCATGTTTATTTCGATGATCTTTCATATGGAATTTAAATCAACCAAATCCGTTACATTTATTTATTTATTTATTTGTTTGGGGGGGGGGGGCACTTTGGAAATTACCAATACCTTTAAACTCAACACAAAAATAAGTCCCTCCTCGTCAAATAAAAAACTTTTTAACGAAAAGGTTTTGAGCAAAATAACTCGGCAGGATTGTTCCTACATTTATTGACTAACTTATGTGTGAAAATGAAATTGGTCCGTCGAGTCCTGGATGAGTGACCACACATCAAAGGCAAAACTTTCACTTTTTGACTCTTGTGACTTTTGAAAAGTGACATTTTTTCTTTTAATGTGTGCTCACTCATGCATGGCATTTTCACAAAGACGTTAGCAAATCATTTTAGAAAGATTCCTGCCAAGTTATGTTGCTCAAACCCTATTTGTTAAAAAGTTACGCCATTTTGCTTGGGGGGGGGGGGGGGGGGGGGGGACCTTTTTGTTGTGTTTATATAAACGGCGAAAATGATAGTCGCACATTAAAAATGTCGTTGCCAAAATAAACAAAACATGAGGAGAACCAGACTTTGTTATACATTTACTTAATAGTAAAATGTGACAAAATCGTGGTATCGATGGTTTTCAGGAAGAATGTTTTTTTTAAAATTCAGGCATAATCTTCATGGGATGAATGTAATTTAGTCGTAAACAACATGAAGGAAAGCCATCCATCATTTCGCCCCGGTAAAATGCGTCCTCTCATCATTATCACACCTAACCGAGGTTTGCGAGGATAATTGATGATAGGTACGCTCTCTATTACGATTATAATTTTATGGCAAGATACATAATTTTGTTAATTCGCAGCAATCAATTTGTGGGGGCGTGCGGCAGTACGAATACATGATAATACTCTAAACGATTGGCCGGCGAAAATGAATGGTAGGTAATTTGTCATGTGTTGTGGTTTCAAAACGTGTTTATACTGGCCTAAATAAATAATTCATATGTTCCATTTTATTCCCTGCAAATATACGTTTCACACACAACATTTACTGAAACATAATGTCCTAAACCTAATTATTGAATTAATTTCCCAAACCGGAATGATACGTGTCAATTGGGTCAGCATCTTTGTTGTGTCAAGGTTGTACAATTTACATTGAATGATATGTTTGCGTATTAGTCATTACAGTAAATGCTCAAAGAACAGCTAGTTTACAAACGAATTTCATCCCATTTCTGTCAAGCGGTATTAACCTTTTCCATTAACCATGTCCATCAATCATTCGACATACAGACAATAAACAGTTGTTTTGTTTACCCAGGGTATCATAGGCGGACCCGGGGGGACCCCCCCCCCCTCCCCCCTTATACCCAAAAATGACTGTTTTGGGGGATTTAAACCTCCCCCCTGCCTTTTCAAATTTTAAATGGTCTGGAGACCAAATTTAAGCGGTCTCGACCGTTATTTTTTATGATCTTGGCCTCGAAAACTGCGAAAAAGCGTGGTCTCGGCTTCGAAAATGTAGAAAAACAGAAAATGTCGAAAATTGTTGGTCTCAGCTTCGAAAATTGTCTACGGCTACCCCCCCCCCCCCCCCCCGCCCCCCCCCCCGCGCCCCCCCCCCCCCCTCCCCGCTTAACGGATTCTCAATTAATGGGACTTGGTCTCGGTCTCGAAAATTAGCGGTCTCGGTCTCGAACATTTTGAAGGTACTTGGACTCGGCTTCGAAAAGGTTCTACTACTACCCCCCCTCCCCCCTCCCCCCCTCCCCCCTCCCCCCCCCTCCCCCTGCTCCCCGCTGACATTATTTTTTTAGAGGCAAAACCCTCCCCTTTAAAACATCCTGGGTACGTCACTGCAGGGTATACCTCGTCTGTGGCTATTGGGGGCCATGCAAGCATATAAGAGGACACAAATTACAAACATGTACAGTCATTACAGAACACAAAAACAACAGTAAAACAGACCTGCAGGAATAACGTTTCACGCCCATCAATCAAAACAAAGTGATGTATCATTATGATACATTACTAATAGTTTACATTTGTTCTAGTGTTAATATTGATTGATGCCTTCACCGTATTGAAATTAGATATTGTTCACCCTTATAAATTTCAAGTAATGTGTATTACATATTTGGGCGTTTTCC
>JBAMJV010007542.1:0-66469 GCA_037951105.1 Echinarachnius parma
TTATTGTTTGATATCGCTATCAATTATTTTATTTTAGTTGTTGCTTTCTTCGTTGTCCCGCAAATGACGTGGTTACATAACCATGACCATGACCATAATTAAGACAAGTATATAAACCTTGTATGTTATAATAACTGCGACAAAAACGTAAATGTGATTGCTGATAGAAAGTGTAATAATTCCACCATTATTTTAGGTATAATAATAAAATTAAGAAAGTCATATATTATATGTTGTAATATAGTCATGATGTTATTTTGCGCACATAATTTTGTGATGTGTGTGTGTGTGCATGCACGCATGTTTGTATGTATGTGAAGTATGTATGTGTGTGTTTGTGTGTGCGAAGTATGTATGTGTGTGTGTGATGTGTGCGTGTGTGTGTGTGTGCGTGTGTGTGTGTGCGTGTGTGCATGCACGCATGTTTGTATGTATGTGAAGTATGTATGTGTGTGTTTGTGTGTGCGAAGTATGTATGTGTGTGTGATGTGTGCGTGTGTGTGTGTGTGTGTGTGTGTGCGTGTGTGTGTATGTGTGTGCGTGCGTGCGTGTGTGCACGCGTGTGTGATTACAGAGTGTGTATGCGTTGGAAATCCAGAGGTATAGTAGTATAGTACTAATATTCCGGATACGTACCTGGGAGTGCGATCGTAGGGAGGTTTTCCCCGACGTTAGTACTGTGAACTCATCAATTATACTGTTCTGAAGCGACGAAAAGGTCCAGGCCCTAAATCCAGACACACGACGTATTACTTTCAAACGCTAGAATCTAGAACGAGCATAAAATAATTGTAAAACGCTTAGAGATGATTATGAATTGTGATAGGCGCTATATAAATCGAGGATATTATCATTATTTATTATTAACCCCTATGAACCCCCCGGCCCCCACACCGCACAGGTAGGCTACACCACATACGACCACAAAATAATGTTGTATTTGTTTACAGTTAATCATGATTGCCGAGCATGGTGGCTTAGCGGAAAATGTAATGTATTATATTTCACCAGAGTATGTCAATACAATTAAGAAGACAAAATATATAATTAAACAACATTCATGTAAAGGCGTAATTTCAGGTTCATAACAAAGGCACAACTATTATAATGTATGATTTTCATTGGATCAATTAATATATTCATACAGTAAATTTTCTATAAAAACGTAAATCATAACATTCATCCAAGTGTGTCAAGTTATATAACATACAAAAAAGAAAAATCTACAAAAGTACTAGACAGAAATATCCTTCTCTTCATGGGATTTACTCTAATATCGGATTTTTGACTCTATTCCATATATTCGATCCGACCGTCAAGTTAGCGGAGTTTATAAAATGGGTAGAAGAATCCCTGCATTCTGATTGATCAATTAGCGTGTAAAAGTTTTTACTGATGCATTTTACTGATGCATGGCTCACTTTAGTTTGATTTTCGCATTTGTTTGCGTCCATTTTATAAAACAAATGCTGCACAGGCATATTTCGTGGATCGGTAAGAATTGTCTGCACTCTTTTTAACTTTGGCAATGGTCTAAAACCCACTCGCTGCGCTCTCGTGCATCCAATTCTTACCGATCCACTCAAGCCTGTGCATCATTATAATAACGAACGATTTTTCGGTCCACAAAAGTAAAAGAAATGTTTTTCTTTATTATATTGGTGGCATTGTACATTTCTAGGCAGCACAGAATAGTTATCGAGAATATTTAAATTAATGTAACATAACAACGCAACATACAATATAAGTATATTGAACAATAACCAATATTGTATATTCTTCATGTACATTAAAATGATGACAGTGCATTTTATAAACCAAAGTAGAGTAAATATAATAATAATGATGATAGTGATGATGATGATGGTGATAATGATGATGATGATGATGATGACGATGATGATGATGATGACGACGAAGACGAAGACGATGGTGATGATGATAATAATGATAATAACAGTACTTATCTGAGAGTTTCAAGCTATATAATATACGGTAATATAGGCCAATTCATTTTATAGCACCGTTTCTAGTTTTTGGGCCCGGCTAATTCGTTTCATCAGATGCAGTATATTGAATAGGAGGGTATGGAAATATATACTATAGGACCTCACACCTATCTGGAAATACCTAGTTAAAGGGATAGTTGAGTTCTGGTAAGGAGAGTACAGTTTTGGTGAAACTGAATTTTAGTAACCAAAACCTGCATCATTACAATACAAAGTAATATTTATAACTAGAAAGGAACACAAAATTACAAATGACGTAGTAAAGATCATGTTATTATTAAAAAAAGAGCCGTTAAAACGTAAGAGGGCGCTCTCTAAACACTCATCGATTTCAACCATTTTGAATAAAATATTGTGCATGTGATGCTTTGTTGAAATAGTGATTAGATAGAGAAATAACCAACAACTATTTAAATACTTATTTTGTAACTTTTTGAAAAGAGGAAGCATTAAAAAAAAAAATTTAACGGCTGGTTCAAAATTCTCTAATAAACCTGGGGCCCCAGGTTTATTACAAATTGTTATATTTATGGATATTTCAGCCGTCTCTGAACCGATTTTGATCAAACAAAGATGATTTTATTATTTAAATATTATGCTCTTTCAAATTTTACACTCAGTTTTTCATTACCTCACAAAAAAATAAGTAGTCTAGCGCCCTCTCTACAAAAACTCAACTATCCCTTTAATATTCGCACTGTTTCAAAATTATAATATTTATTATTCAGAAATTGATATTGTAGATTAAAAATAATATCAACAGGTGGTGAATACAATTAGTGTTAGCCATTATTATTTACAAATTCAATAATGAACATCAACATGATTATTTAAGTTTAATTGTCTAATGCAAAATGGCATGAAATAGGGTGAAATACGGTATGGCGGCGGTCATTAACATAATTTAATTCACGTTTGTGTGAGTCATGATAAAAAACATACAACATGGCCACATGCAGTAATGCAATTAAGGTATAACGATTCAATATGCACGCTTCTGCAGACTCAAATTAGCTCCTATAATACGAACTATGATTATTATCGAAGCTATCGAGGGTTTAGGGTTGCTGTACTTCTTCTGTTGTATCCCGGGGGCTATAATTTTTTCCTACGAACTTTTTGTAAGATTTCAGACTTTAGTGAAAACTTTGCATGATACATTTACTAAATGAACCACAGCCTCACCATAATATGGTAAAAGAAAAGAAGAGTCATAACCCACAACCCATGATACCAAGTGGCACTGACGTACTGGTGGGGGGGGGGGGGGGGGGGGGGGCTTGGGGGCGCTTGCCACCCCCCCCCCCCCAAATAAATTTAAATCATGGCTTTTATCTAATTCGTTAACAGTGATTGAAAGAAAAGAGTATTTCTTTAGACAAGAAAACTCAGATTTGACTTCATGTCAAGTCAAATTTCCTTCCCAAGTATGCACCAGATTGCATAATTTCAACTAAAACATTGCAAAAGCACCTTTACTGTGCACCCACCTACCATCACACCCCATCACACCTTCCCATCACCCTTCCCCCTCTCGGTTATCGTTTCGCTCCCTCGGGAATCGGTCTTGTATATATTCTGGAATACAATGTTCATGTTGTTTTGTCATAAAATAATGCTTTTGATGCACTGTTTGAACTGAATATGTCACTTTGCGAATATTATTTTGGGGGTGCATTTTTGTTTTCCTTCATGAATCAATCATAACCGTCCTCTTCTGGTTAAGAATCATGACGATGATGACGCACTAACGCACATTATAGTACATGTCGTCAAGTCAGAATTTCCTTTCTAGGTATGCACCAGATTGCACAGTTTCAAGTCCAAAAATGCAAAAGCTCCCTACCGTGGGAGGGGGGACACCCCCTCCCACACCCTCCCCCCGCTCAGTCGCTTCGCTCCTTCTGGCTTGGTTGCTTCGCTCCCTCGCAATATCAGGTGGTGATGCGAATTTGGTTTAGCCCCCCCAAAAGTGTTTTGCTCATTACGCCACTGCCAAGTGTTGAAGTCCACAGCGTGACCAATAGGCCACGTACACCGCTGATGGTCAGTATGGTTTCTTGTAATTATAACCCTCAAACTCACCCAAACCTTAATCCTATAGTTATAAATATTCATGAGTATTCACATCGCTACTTATGAATAATTCATTAGGACATGGGGTGAAGTGACATGGGGAGGACATACGCGAATTATTGACACCCTTTTCTTTCAAAACTTTAAACATGTATAGTTTAATTGTTTGTTAAATTATTGGGGGTGGGGTGTGCCTCCCTCCGCTACTACATTAAGCGTATAATTTGGATGTGACAATTCATAAATCTATAGCTGTGTGAACCTTTTTAATCAAAATAGAAATATAATTATAATGATGATTTTATGATGATGCCGATGCTGATGATGATTATGCATGTTAAAGGGGTAGTTTAGTTTTGGTAGAGAGGGCGCTGCACATCACAATTTTGTTGTGAGGTAATGAAAAACTGAGTGTCGAATTTGAGAGAACATGCAATTTTAATGGCAGGATAAACTTTATTTGGTCAAAATCGACCCAGAAACGGCTGAAATATCAATAAATCTATCTGATCTTATAATTATTTGGGGCCCAAATAATTAGACGTTTTTTTCAAAAAATTTAAAAAATGCTAGCACTTTTACAAACATTTTCAAAATCGTTTTTTTAATTATTTGTTGATGATTTCTCTATTTAATCATTATTTCAATCAAACAGCACATGCATAATTTTGTATGGAAAATGGTTGAAACCGATGCCTTTTTAGAAGCGCCCTCTTGTGTTTAAATGGCTCTTTGTGAATGATAACATGCTTTTTACTTAGTCGTTTGTAATTTTGTATTACTTTTGAGCATGGTGGAGTTATTACTATTAGTTTATAAGGTTACTGACCAGGTTTGGTTATTAAAGATCAGCCTTACCAAAACTAAACTACCCCTTTAATGCTGTTAATGATGATGATCGATGGTGATAATGATGATGATGATGATGATGTTGATGATGATGATGATGATGATGATGATGATGATGATGATGATGGCAATAATGATATTTTAATTAGAATTAGAATGATATATGCTGCTATATCGTTGATTGTTTGATTATAATATAAGCGCTTTGATATACGTATAACAATAATAATGCAAACGATAATAATAATAATAATAATAATAATAATAATAATCATAATAATAATCATAATAGTAATAATCATATTAATTTATAATTATAATAATAACAATAACAACAGGGGGGAAACAACCATTGTAATGAATGATAATAGCAAATAGTAATCATGAAAATAATCATAATCATAATCCTCATCATAGACATAGTCGCAAGAGAAATTATAAAATTCGTAAAATAGAGTTGCTTTTGTGCAGCTATAATTATGTGTAGCCTATACGTGCATTGATAATAACGAAATAAGCTGGGCAATTAATTTAAATTATATAATGCCAGAGACTGTAACAGAGACTAAGAAGACGTGTGCATGCTCAAGCCGATACAGAGACTGTTAATAGGATATCTATGCAGGCAACTGAAGACGGTTTTGATCACCATAATAAATTTTGCTCAAAATTAATGACATGTATGAAAATATTTAGTAAATTACACCCTGCACCTTGCACTTTCACTTACAAAGCCCAAAAATGTTTGCTACCTCTGTATGTTCTTGGTTAATATGATTTGTTTTGATTTTATATATAATTTTGTTTGTTTTGTTTTAATCGGATGCAGGTGCAAAAAAAACACGAAGGCGACCAGAGTGCATCTCCATGCATCGGGGGGCCTAGACTGATTCGTCAGTTGAGAAGCCTGCTCAACGTACCGAGCCGGGTTGGCCCGATGATGCCTTTAATTTTGGTTTTGTTTATTGATGGTCTGAAAACGTTTATGCACTTCAAAAAATATATACATATGTATATAATAATAATAATAAAAATATTAAAATAAAGAAAATAAATGAGAAGAATGAAACAATATTTAGTTTTTGGCGAAAATATTCAAATTGAATGAACCGCCAATAAACATCAAACAACAACAACAACAACAGAGGCGAAATGTTGCCTCGACGAACTTGGTAAGTGTTTTAAGATGATAGTGTAGTTTATTCTAACTTTGAGTTACTGTATTACATTCCTCTATTCATTCTACATCATTTTAAACGATCGGACATTAATTAAAGCCAATAAACCTATCAATTTGTTGAGGGAAGGTTATCATCTCAGCCAAGCCGCAGGTTTTGGGAGGAGGAGCGGAGGTCACAAACTTGTGCCCCCGAAGTTGCGGGCAGGCAGACGGCTGACTTACCGTCTTCTCATACCGGGGCTTGGCTATTGCAAAGTATTGGTCGTCATTGACTTGTCAGTCAAATTGTGCAATTCCTGCAACTGTTTATTGGGGAACAAGATAATGCATGATAGGTTGATACAAAAAATACAATTTTCTGCTCTGAATGAGCTAGTCTATCTTTAACTTTTTAAAGAATAAATGATGATTAATGCTTTTGGATCTCAAGTCTAGTTTCTGCTCTGACTCGGACTCAGTCTTGGCTCTTGCCAATTTAAATTCTTGTATTTTCCCATCATAGTTGTTTTAATTTGTTTGAATATTACTATGTTGAATTCATTTTTAATCAGTATATTTAGCCCAAATTAATTAAATCCAATGAAAATGTTCCTGTAATCAATGCTGATGAATTAAGTCAGTACAGTTCATTTATCATATTTTTGTAAGCTGCAATCAGAAAATCCTTGTTGAGCTGTGTGCACAGTGAATGGTTTCCTTTTCTTTCAATCTTTTATTTGGCAGATTGCACTTTTCAGTCAGAGAATGATGAGAAAGATAATTGTCCTTAAAGATGGAAAGTCCTGCTCGTGGAAAAAGTGTCTCCCCCAACAAGAAGAGAAAGAGGACCCCGTCTCTCTCCCCGAGGAGAGGCAAGCGCAAGTTGTCCCTGACTGAAGTATGGAAGCATGTGAACTCGCCAAGCCAGGTCGACAAGAGAAAGAGCGACCCAGGTTGTTCCTCCAGATCTTCAGTTGCTGCGCCAAAAAACACCATCAAGGCTTTCTTCGCGAAAGCCAAGCCACCACAGTACACATCATGTCCCGTATGTGGAGAACAGGTGAAGCTGTCTGAAATCAACAATCACTTGGACGCTGGGTGCTTGTCGCAGGGCAGCAGCCCCCGGAAAGTGAAAGAACAGTCTCCAGAGGTTCCCAGGAAGGTTGCAGACGTGAGGACAGAAACCAAAGCCAGTCGAACGAGGCGAAGACTGCAGGACAAGTTTGACAGCAGTCCCTTGTACAGACATACCTCCTCAAGTTCTTCCTCGACAGATGAATTGTACAGCTCGGCCTCGGGGTCAGCTAAATTATGTGATACGAAAACCAGACAGGAACACAGCAAGACACATGAATGTCATGATAGGGATGAAATTGAACTAGGTGGTCAGACTGACTCTGATTCTTGTACTCCATTGTATTCTTCAGGGACCTCTGTTAATACAGTTATTTCATCCTCGAGCATAGTAGACCCCAATGAAAGTCAAAAGGAAAAACCTAACGACAAAGGTCGACTAAATCTGAAAAAGATTAGAGAGAGCAGAAGTAAATTGTCAACTCAAAAACATCCAAGCTCTTCACATGATGAAACTAGTACTCAGACATTAACAAAGAGTGTTGTAAAACCGGCAGGAAAGAAAAAGAATACCTCACCTTATTTCAAAACAAGACAGACCTCAGTCGCTTCTACCTCAAGGACAGTTTCCTGCAAAGAGAGTGTTTCTAGTGAGTGTGGAGATGTCCATTCCCCAAGGGGCTCTTCAGACAAAAGTGTCTCACCCACCAAGATAAATGGTGCCTCTTCAAAACTGACTGACGACAAAAGTGTATCAAAGAATAGCCAAACACCCACCAAGACAAATAGCGTCCCTGCAAATCTATCAACTCACCCATCACAAGTTGATAGAGCCTTACATGCTACACCGGTTAAGAGAACCCAACCCACCACGCCATCTAAATCCAGCACAGCCTTTTCTCCTGCAAGGTCTGGAACTCCTGGCGTGTCTCCCGCAAGGTCTCCGAGGATTGGTTCTCCGCGGATTGGGTCTCCGCATAAACCCAGGGAACCCTACTACATGGTGAACTTCAAGCTCATCCTGAATGCTGTCCTCAAGAATGAATTTGACTCGCATCTATTCAACGATGAAGACCACGAGCACCTGGCAAACTTCAACGGGCTTTCAGGTAAGAACACAAGACAGACTATTCTTCCACTAAAAGAAATAATCCTTCTTGTTCTTGTGCTTGCTAAATTGTGACTTATTTTTACTTTATTCAAACTTGCCTCTTATCGATTTATTTTTTATGAATTTACAATTTTACTCAAAACATTCAGATGGATGAAAGATTTTGAAGATCTGAATATGATGTGATTTTCAATTGTTCTGTCTGATTTGCGTAGCCAGTCTGAAAATAATCCCTTCTCTATCTTTTTTTACCCGACTCGACCTCTATTTATCAAAATTTAAAAAAGGAATTCTTCATATATATATATAAACTACCAATGTTACAGAATTGAAATTTAGTCCAACCTTCTTGGTCTTTTGCATTTTAAATTTAACAAATTGAAACTTACATAGAGGAAGTTTTACAAATGTTGGTCTTTCTCTTTTCCATTTATGGTTTGGCCAGGTCCAGCCCAGCAGCTGTATGTGCGTCTGTTCCAGAGGAAGTTCACCTGGTTCTGTGTCAAGAAGCTAGACTATCCTAGAATAGCACAGGATTTAAGACCATTGGTGAAAGAGCTGATTAGTGCGGAGCTTCTTATGACAGGTAATATTACAGTACTTAGTAAAAAGGAAGGCAAAAAGTTTTTGCTTACCGTAACTAAAGGTTTTATATTTTCCGTCACTTCTAGTTGTATATTTCTTCTTGGGTATCAGTAATAATAGAAACTAGCTGTACCCGCGGAAATCCGCGGGTTTTTGTAAGAGAAAGACGATGATGACATACACCACTTTAAAACTTTACTAAATATCCCACAGTCATCATTTAAATAGTAAGACAAAATAGACTCGGGCGACTCAATCCCGCCCCGGCCTCACCCCGTTGGTGCCCCGTCCAACGATACATCCGGCCACTGTATAACAAAATCATGATGATTTAGTATCCACGCAAAGTTATTCAGTTATCCCCCATATTTCATATGATCCATAATGTGTTCCGCTTGTATTAAAATAGATACAATATACACTATGTATGTGTTCTTGCTAATAAAGTAGCTTCGCCGCTCCCCCCCCCCCCCCCCGCCCCCGCGGCTCCAATTGCCTGTATGACAAATAACCCGTCGTGTCCCCTACACATTTCATATCATAAACTAAGTTCTCCCGCAGATACCTTTGTTCATATTTTTGTGAAACCCGATGATCATGATACATGTATTCCCTTGAAAGGAATATACATGCATTTGCATACTATCATGAGCAGATACTTCCCCCATCCATTCTACCCCCACCCCCGATAATTTGTTACGCTTGTATCAAATTAGATACAGTACACTATGTTCGTGTTCTTGCTAGCTTCGCCGCTGCCCCCCCCCCCCCCCCCCCCGTGTCTTCAATTGCCTGCATGACACATAACCCGTCGTGTCCCCTACACAATTCATATCCAAACTAAGTTCTCCCGCGTATACATTTTTTTATATTATTGTGAAACCCGATGATAGCCGTTTATACATGCACTGCATAATAAATGAGCAGATACCTCCCCGTCCATTCTACCCCCACCACCCACCCCCACCCCGTCGGCGTCTCTTCTGGTACTGCATGCTAGCTTCGTGGCTTACTTAATACATCTTACCACAAGCTGGCGCAATTATAGTATCGTGTACGGTAGGGCGAATAGAGACGATGGTCAGCAGGTCAGTGAGCTATGCAAATAAACTACGGTTCGGTGGGGTTATTAGATGACTCCGCGACGTGTATACACGGCTGTACAGCCATTGCGCGTTGTATAACCGCAGCTTAATTGAAGTTGTCGCATTTTGTCGTCGATGCACTTACAAACACAATGCCAATCGGCAATAGCGATCATTACCATACCATCCGCGTAATATAAATATTGATATTTATCAAAACCTGGGTAGATTCGCAACGTATAATATCTAAAATGGTTTCTCAATATATTATTTGTTTTATCTACTCCAATTTATATTCTTACAAATAATTTTACGGCGATAAATCGTTAGTCAGTGCTCGGCGCCTTAACTTTAGCAACCGGCATTGCTGACTTTCCCTTTTCTTCGATCTGGAGGACGACCACGGGGCGGGAGCGACTCGGGAATACCTTATTGTCCTCCGCAAAACGTATATCCTTCGATCCCGACGGTCGGGGAGTCGCCGAATTCTCGGGGTGAGGATATCTCGAGTGGGACACATTTGGGGGATTGAAGCTTACCGTATTAATATAATAGATAATCATTGTCTTTTAGATCACTGTCATCTGTATTGACTTACTACTGGAGGCTGCCATGTTTTCCCATGGTAATGCTTAAAATGTCATCTGAGCATGCACTAACAAAGCGGATTAAGCAACCACTGACATAGCAACAGATGCAACAACAGCGGTTGTTATATCGATACTCGTGTTACACAATATTATGTACTCCCACAGCGATGAACTACCATACATCAGTTCATAACTGCTCATAACTTGTGTTAAATCCATTGTTGTGTCTACTTGTGTTTTTCCCAATTAGAGGCTGCCCTCAGTGACCTGGGTATGACCCTGAAGCTCCTCATGGCTCCAGACCTGAAGCAGATGGCCAAAGACCTCAAGATTGCAGGGCCAGGAGGAGGAGGAGGAGGGATGCAGAAACAGGATCTCATTGCTGCTATCATCAAATATGCTTCCAGCCAGAGATCCATCTTCAGCAGCAACATGAATAGCATCGTGCTGAAGAAGTGAGTGATATTTGTTCGGGGGGCAGGGTTAGCAGAGATGGAGAAGGAGAAGGAGGAAGAGGAGGGGGGGGGGGGGGTGCAGAAGAAGGATTACAGCCATCCTCTAGGTTGCCTCCAGCCAGAGGTTCATCTTCTCTACCAACATCAATGGCATCGTGCTCAAGAAGTGATTGATATTTGAGGGGGAGTATTGAGGGGCAGGGTTAGCAGAGGAGGAAAAGGAGGAGGGGGGGGGGGGGGGGGGCAGATGCAGAAGCAGGATTGCAGCCATCCTCTAGTATGCCTCCAGCCAGAGGTCCATCTTCTCTAGCAACATGAATGGTATCGTTCTTAAGAAGTGAGTTATTCTTTAATTTTGTAGGGTGTGGGGAGGAGGTGACTAACCAACGTATGGTAAGGTTGGGGGTGGGGAGCAACATGCATCATTTTTTATATAGAAAGTTAAAGATATTTGAGAGCAGATGAGAAGAGGATGTAAAGCACAAGAGGATGGCAGGGTGGCAGCAATCCGCAATATGAATGGTAACATGCTTTTATAGAAAGTGGTGAGTGGTACAAAATGTGGGTGGAATTACTTCATAATGAAGACATGCAAGTACATATATTCATTTTGTTCTCTACTGAAAAATTGTGTGCGGTAGACTTGTGTGAGGCAGTATCCTGTTCTTCTCCTATCTGATTCATTCCCTTATATCTGGGTATCCTTATTTATGTCTAGAGCGAAGAAGCTGTTGGGTCACTGTGTGAGACTGCACAAGGAGCCTCGTGATGTCTTCAAGCGAATCATCCTGCTCTTCTCTCTGTCTGACTTACTCCCTATGAATATGCATCTTTTTATCCCTGTCTATGTGTAGAGCCAAGAAGCTGTTGGGTCACTGTGTGAGACTGCTCAAGGAGCCTCGTGATGTCTTCAAGCGCATCATCTTGCTCTTCTCTCTGGTCAGACAGGACTTGATGGATGAGGAGAAGGGCAGTGCTGGCCAGTCTGCTCTGTAAGTCAATGTCCATTTACATCTGGAAACGTTTAAAGTTGAAATCTTTGTATTATCAAAGGTGTGAAACTTCTTTGTAACTTTGCTGTCATGTTCAAAATTGGAGGGGGTAAAATACATTATATATTAATTGTCTATGCTAGCAAAATAGTCAGTAAAAATTTCATGGGAAACAGATTAGTTTTTGCAAAAATAACAATTATAAATTTGTTTCAAAAACTGCAGTTTAATGACTAGATAAGATACTCTTATAAATGCGAAAGTTAACTTTTCTGAACTCTTAGCACCAAAGTTACACTTGGTGCACTATTCACACAGAGCTATAATATTCATGGCATGCTTACATTTGACTTACATGCCATAACATGTTTTCTGCATTTGTTTGATATGTGTTTTACAGTTACACAGAACTGCTAGTGAACATGGGCAAGATGAGTTACCCTGTGTACACAGTCTTCCGCACCAGGAGTTTCTTTGCATCCAGAGAAGATTTGCTCAGGTAAGGTGTATTCTTTTTAAATTAGGAAGATGAGGAAGAAGAGGAGTATATCACAAATCGGGAAAACTTTGTATTCATCCTAGCAATCCCCTAGCGGTCAATGACAATTTAAATTGATGTTGATGCATCCTTGACAGTATATGAAGTGACATAACAAATGCCCTTGTGATCAATTACAATATTTTGTCAATGCCATTGTGTCCTTCCAGATCCTAGCTGTCAATGACAATGGCAAAGTCAATGCATTCTTCACAGGTATGAGTTGGCCATGCAGTATGAGAGTGACATAGCAGATGCCCTTGCTATTAATGAGAATGTCCTAGACCTCGGGAGTCGATGACAATGTCAATGACAATATGAGTGACATAGACTCCCTTGCGTTCAATGTCAATGTCAATGTTTCCTTTACAGGTATGAAGTGGCCATGCAGTATGAGAGTGACATAGCAGATGCACTTGCCATCAATGACTTTGAGTTGGCTGACAGACTGCAGACCTCTGCCATGGAAGCCAGCCAAGAACATCATGGAGATGAGACTCTCAGGTGAGAAATAGTGAAATATTAGAGCATAATTTAGTCAGCGTTCATTAAACAGTAACTTGCTGCTCGGTGCACACTTGTTTTGCCTGCTTCTGTCTCATGTCCAAGAAAAAACAGAATTTATAGGTTTGGGATAAGAATGAGGAAAAAAAAAAAAATGAGGTTGGATGTTGTTAGGTTAAGTTTAAGGTTGGAGGTCAGGTTTGGAAGGATATGGAAGTTTCAGGCATCATGTTGTAAATGGGTGTAGTCTATACAACCTTGAACCCATAGAACATTTCACGCAAAATAGTACTTGATAAAATTGTGTGGAGGTTTCATGAAGATACAGTCGTAGAAAATCTTATTACTGAATGAATGAGACACTACCTAAGTTCTTGTAAAGTGTTAATTTGTTGTTGTTTCCAGACATGATGAGTCTCTGCCAGAGTTTGTTCGCTGCTTCGCCGCTGGCTGGGTATACACACGCATCGGGTACCAGGGAGTGGACATCAGGCAGAAGCAGCGAAGATATGGGGAAGCTGTGGAGATGTTGCGGGGTCTGCTGCAGCAGACTACCTACTGCCCTGACAGACGTGGGGGCTGGTGGGACAGACTAGCGCTCAACCTTGACCAGCATTGCAAGAAACAAGATGAGGTAGGATATGCATATTGGCACAGAAGGCATGCCAGCAAAGGTGGGGATTGGCACTCAATGAATGCAGGATGAGTTGAAGTAGCAAATTCAGTCAAGATAAGTTTATACAATTTTAAATCTTTTCTTTATATCAACTGTAGTAATTAGTTACAAATACAGATATGGCTAATGATATCCATATTTAATGATACTGTAGCAGTAATATCTAACTCACCATCAACTTGACAAAGAAAGTCAAATAATTATGTCCAATTCCAAACTCCCAAACTACAGTCAACTTCATGCATCATCTGAAAGTTAAGCAATGAACTTCCTCTTCATGATCAGATCCAAATTTTACTGTAGAGCTACTTTTACTCATAATAATCATGAAAGTCATTTGTTTGTTTGTTTGATATTCCCATCCATCACTAGTGTTTGGACTGCATCCAAGAAGGTCTTGCTGATCCATACGTGAGGACTGGCCACAGACAGGCCCTGCAGCAACGGGCCCAGAAGATACTCAAGTCCAAGAAGAAAAACTTCTCCGACAGAGCAGAGGAGTTCCAGTTCGATGAGCTCTTGGAGATACCCAAGGTAACAAGGCTAGAAATACAGACAAACCCGTTCTATCAGTCACCTCTCTATAGCACCAAAAATGAACATAGGGTTAATCTATAGAGGTCACCTGTCTACAGTCGGTATATACCATGCTTCCATTTGTGGATCTGTGAGAACCTAACATACCAGGGGGGTGTTTCACAAAGATCCTAAGTTGATCTTAGCACTAAGATGGTCTTAAATATTATGGAAAGCCTTTAGTGTCTTGAAACAGTTTTATAAAAGTTATGTTGAAATGCATAAAATGTTGATTCAAATCATATATATTTTCTAATTATCAAAGAGATTCATAATCTTCACATAAAATTCATGAAATCTCTTTGATAATTAGAAAATATATATGATTTGAATCTACATTTTATGCATTTCAACATAACTTTTACAAAAATGTTTCAAGACACTAATGGCTTTCCATAATATTTAAGACCATCTTTGTGCTAAGATCAACTTAGGATCTCTGTGAAACACCCCCCAGGTACCCATGAGAAATGGGTTAGTTAACCCTCCAAGAAAAATACTTCTCAGTCCTCTCCCGTAAGCTTTTCTTTCAGGTGGCCAAAATGACACATCAAAAGTCATCAGAGAAGACTCCCACCACTTGTGTGCTGTAGATTCTAATTTGTAGGTTGGTTTTCTAATGGCCAAATCAAATTTGTGGAGGCCATTAGCATCCAGGCCACTGCTTAGGTTCTATAAAGAATTCACGTTATACCAGAATCGAATTGTCTAGAATGGGTTAATAAAAGTCATTTTCTTTGCAGGTAATCATCAAGGGGACAGTCCTTCCACATCATGGTCCGGGAGTCAGAAACACCTTCATCAGTTCTTACCAGGGAACGTCAGAGTCTGATGAAGGCATAGTGGTCTGCAGTGTGGAACAGGTTGCTTTGGAGCACTATAAACAGCATGGTTACACTGAAGGTAAGTGTCTGTTCACAAATACTGTATTCAGATTGAATTCTTGATAGCTGTCCATCGTAGGGACATTGGGTCAGGAACACCTTCATCAGCTCCTACCAGGGGACGTCAGAGTCTGATGAGGGCATAGTGGTCTGCAGTGTGGAACAGGTTGCCTTGGAGCACTATAAACAGCATGGTTACACTGAAGGTAAGTGTCTGTTCACAAATACTGTATTCAGATTTAATACTTGGTAGCTGTCCAGCGTAGGGACATTGGGTCAGGAACACCTTCATCAGTTCCTATCGGAGGACGTCACTCTCTTTTGAGGGCATAGTGGTCTGCAGTGTGGAACAGGTTGCCTTGGAGCACTATAAAAAGCAGGGGTACTCTGAAGATGAGTGTGCATTTCACAACTACGTTCAACCTGGCATAATACAGAATGTATAGGGACTGCAGCTTTTCCGCTTATGTACTGTCATTGGGATTTTGTCAAGAACCATATTTGATAGATTTGCATGAAGTAGGGTACAAAAAAACATATACACTGCAATTTGAGTGATAATATCATGTTCTTTGGTCATGGTTAAAGGTTACCATTTAATGCGCAATAACTGCACATGTATATTTTTTGACAGCACAAAAACAGCTTGTATTTTAATTTCCAAGGATATGAAACAAAATTTCTTAGGTTTAATTGGCATCAGGTTTGATAGGCAATTACACAGAAATGGTGGTCTTTTTTACAAGTCTTCTCTCCCAAGGCCGATGCTATTGTTTATGGCTAATGAGTAAGATTGTTGTCAAAGATTGATATTATCTCATCCACTCTCTTTTTTTAAGGTATCCATGGAGAAGGCACAACCTACAGCACACTCATTTTCATTCTCTTCTGGGACATCGTCTTTCAGGATAATATCCCCGATGTCTTCTGCTACCCTTACCAGGTTAGTGACTCAGTGTACATACATGTAGTCATTGAAAATTGTATTATACTACAGTGAGACCTAATTATAACTAGCAATATTGGGCCCATTGAATTGTCCTTGTTATGTCAACTATCTTGTAGTATCAGGGCTTAAAAATAATAAAATACATTGTACATAGAACCTGGACCTGTAAAATTACCTTGCTACATCTGGAACCTTATTATAACAGAGCTAGTTATAAAGAGTTTCCACTGTACTGTAAAGTAATGTTTGCAGTACATAGTTTGTTGCAGATTTAGCACTATTTCCAGCAAGTGCCATTTCTAAAACATACGATAATCCTTTTCTGCAGATCCATGAAAACATGATATACATACATGTATATATTGAGTTTTGAAATTCTTATAGTACATTTCTGCACATCTATTTTCTGCACCTTTTGGTGGAATGGACTACTAAAATTGAATCTCTTTCGCATATTTCACGATAATCAATCGTTGGTGTTAGTTAACTTTATGTATGATTGATTTGTAAAAAATAAATTATGAGTCGATCTCCTCATGTTTACAAATTCATACATTTCATCTTGTTTGTTTACCAGTCAGCACCCCTGGATCTCAGAACAGACCACTTCTACCTGAATCGATACGATGCAATCCAGCAGCGTCTGACGGAGATACGCGAGGCAGACACTGACAGATTACAGGGCATGCTGCAGAGTAACTGGCTGGAGTATGAGGGGGACCTCTGTGTAGGCATCAGCTGGGACTTATACAAGGATATACAACAAGCTAAGGTTAGTCTTTGGTAAGGATTAGGATTAGGATTAAGATAAGGGATACAAGGGGGTGATATGTGAAACAGACACTGACCGACTCCAGGGCATGCTACAGAGTAACTGGCTAGAGTATGAGGGGGACCTCTGCGTAGGCATCATCCAGGACATATGAAGGGACATTGAACAGGCCAAGGTAAGTCATGGGTTAGGGTTGGGGTTGGAATTAGAGTTTGGATGACTTCCAGCAGAATTTGCTTGAATACTAGAAAATAAATTTGCAAATGAATTAATAACCCCCCATTCATGACATTTTCCTAAAAAGAGGTGACCCAACTAAACTTTTAAAAATGATTCCTTCCTCCCCTTTACCGTCTAGAGCCTACTGGGCTGCATTGGTGGTCAGACCCTGAGCGCCATTGCCGACCGCATGCTGCAGGACCATCGCCACTGCAGGGCTGGCTTCCCTGATCTCACTGTTTGGAATCCGGACAACAACACATTCAGGGTGAGACTCACTAGAAATGTATACATGTATATCAAGACTAAATGTTGTCTTTTAATCGGTATCTAGATTTAGTTTTGAAGATATGATTAAAACTATCGCATATGGGTCAAGTGTCCATAAATTAAATTGTATCAGTTACTTTTATTTGTCATATTGTTTGGTTGTTTTCTGTCAGGTTGTGTAATGAAAATTACAGACTGGCTCAGAAACAAATCCCGTGTCTGGGTTTATTCATAAGTGTTTTTAGTGTTTCCATGAATGAAATCACATCGACCGGTCACATTTATTAGTCCTATTGTCCATAAACGCACTGGCCCGCTGGCCCTGGGCCAGTGAAATTGCCCTTTGGGCCAGCAAAAAAGGATAAGAGTCAAATTTTGGTGGCCCGATCGGGCAAGCAGATTTTCATCCCGACATTGACCAAATTAGAAAAATCTTGTTTTCTTCCATGTCATGCTTCATTTATAATCACAAGTTTGATCAGGAAGAGTGATATTTTGAATAGTAAAAAGTTTACTCATGAAATAGAAAAGGGGAAGAAATTATTTCACTCACTAATACGGTAAGTGTGGAGCCCTGAATAAATGAATCAAATATTCAGTCATTTCTTCTAATGTTTGGTTGCTTTCTATCAGGTTGTTGAAGTGAAGGGTCCAGGAGACAGACTGGCCCAGAAACAGATCCTGTGGTTGGATTTCTTCTTGAGACTTGGGGTCCAGGCAGAAGTCTGTCATGTCGAAGGTAAGACACATTCTCATAATCGATAATAAAAGCTTAACTCACTGTACAATTCATTATTTTATACTGCAAGACATGCAAAATAAAACCATTTTGATTTAATGAAATACAATTTAATTCATCCCTATGGAGTTGAACATGTAGGTACATGTACCTGTGAGAAGGACCAATTTTCAGATTTCACAAGTATGCAAGCATTCTGATTTAAAAGTCCGAACTAAGTGTATTTTCACATGGATTTGATACCAACCAAATCGCTCACCCCTTAACAAAACCCACTTGTTATTACCTATTAACCCTGTTCCCTTCGATTTTCTGAAATCCCCATAGACTTTATACACAACCCACATGGTTCCCGTAGTCAATGGGTTAAAAGTGAGATGGCAAATCTACATTTTATAATTATTATAATTCTGTTCTTTTGTTGTTATTATTTCTTTGTTTGTATAGCTGTGGGCAGCAAGCAGCTGAAGAGGAGGGTGTTTGACAGTCAGGAGGGGAACAGTGCCTCTAGTCAAAAGTCCAGGACCAGTCAGGAGTCTGGAACTAGTCAGCAGTCCAGGACTAGCCATGACTGAAATCGGGCCAGACAACGACCTTGAACTATTCAATAATAGTCTAGAACTATTAAATTAAATCAGGCCAGTCAGGAATATGGAACCAGTCAATAGTCTAGGATTAGTAATGATTGAAAGCAGGCTAGCCAAGAATCTGGAACTGATCGAGGTCCAGGACTAGCAATGATTGAAAGCAGGCCGCCCAGAAATCTGGAACTGATCAAAGGTCCAAGACTAGAAAAGACTGAAATTAGGCCTGTCAGGAATCAGGAATTATTCAATAGTACTAATTTATTTTGGGCTCGACAGGAATCGGGTCCTAGTCACTGTCCAGTACTAATAATGATTACTAACTAAGTGAGATCAGGTCAGTCAGTAATCTGGAACTAGTCAGCAGTACAGGTCTAGCAATGACTGAAACGTCAGGCTTGGCAGGAATCTGGAACTAATCAACTGTTCGGACCTGGTGATTATTGAAATCTAGTCCAAACCTATTCCAACCATTGAGATAAACTAACGTAGACTAGACTGGGCTGTCAAAAGAAGACCAGACCAAGTCTGAATGTATACAATGATAAATCACCCATGGATCTAGAGCCTAGAATTAGTTGGAAATGCAGGTCCAGCTATGTTTGACAGTGTTATTGCAGAGGTAGAGTAATTTGCTATCTGTGACTAATGTCCAAATTTGGAAAGTTTGGCAGCTGTCTTTCTACTTGCTTTCAGCCAAGCTTTTTATGCTGAAAACAATGTTAATCCAAAAGGTGATTTGTCTGCAAAAGATAATGCAGAATAATCATAATTGTGCAATATTGAAATTTGTGTCTTCACCTACTAATTTAGGAAAAGGATAAATATGTGTATTGGATGCAACCAAAATATAATGTTCAATTGAGATATTGCTATCTGTGACTAATGTCCAAATTTGGAAAGTTTGGCAGCTGTCTTTCTACTTGCTTTCAGCCAAGCTTTTTATGCTGAAAACAATGTTAATCCAAAAGGTGATTTGTCTGCAAAAGATAATGCAGAATAATCATAATTGTGCAATATTGAAATTTGTGTCTTCACCTACTAATTTAGGAAAAGGATAAATATGTGTATTGGATGCAACCAAAATATAATGTTCAATTGAGATTGTTTTAATCTTGTATTGAGTTTCTAGCAGGTCTCTTATACCCATCAGCCCAATTTTCTTTGCTCATTTCATGTAATTAAAAGGTAATTCTTGTCATTCAATAACTAACCATGTATTGGAGGTGGCAAAGGACAACAGCCTTTGACAGACACACGTTTCGTCCCCCCCCCCCCCCCCATTATCTAATACACGTTCTATTTAACACCCAGTAAGTATAGTATATTGTATAGACATTGTAAGAAAAGTATACTTAAAAACAAGAAGATGTAATGTGTATTACACACCTTTATTTATTAAATACAATTTTAGGAATATTTTTACATGTATATATAAAAATCACACAAGCAACAAAATTTACGATTCAATTCATGATTTGCTTATATTTAAAAAAGGTGATATAATATCATGATAGAAGCAATTGCAGAAAATATTCCTATACAAGACTAACAAACACACAGATAAATATTGAAAGATTTGAAGTACAGAAGGAATACATGTTTACTCAAGGTGTCATTGAAAGCATTTCAAGGTGAAAAACTAATGTCTGTGCAAAGAAGGCTTGTGGTCCGGTTTTGATTTCTATTGGCTACAAATATTAATGAACTAACAAGAAAGGTACTACTTGCCAGTTTGGGCCAGTGTCATGAATCAAAGTGCTTGATATTGCATATTGTGTTCCAATATTAGGTCATGTCACATTTATACATTTTTACTCTCTGGTCCAGACTTTAAAACAACCATCAATTCAAAAAACTGTTTGTTTTCCCATTTGTTCACCCTCAACTATCTAATGTGTTTGGTATTCAAATACTGATGTTGTTCTCTACTTAAGGTGGTGCTCAATAGGTATTGTCACATTTAATCAAGGTGCCATTTTTGTGTGAAAACAACCATCAAATGTGTTTTGTATTCAAATACTGCATTTTGTGTTCCAATATACATTCACATCAAGGTGCTTTATTCAGTAATATTGCTTTATATTTTGTTATGCAAATGTGGACGGATGATTATATAATAAAAACAGAACAAATGAATAATAATTCTCACTGGATCATTTGTGTTAGTGTGCAACCTATGCCTTTTGTGGTGTCTGAACATGACTATGGTACTAATACACACATATGACCATCAATTTATTAAACAGATTAAAATAATTTTGCTTAATGACGGAGAAATATGTATGTATACAATTACTACATAAAATGAGTTACTGTATTTATGCATTATTTCCTTTGTATAATTATGTCAAGGTACTGAATACTTATAAATTCACCTATACAATCATCGATTGGACAGTTTTAAATAATTTGACTTGACAATTACACAAGAACAAATGTTAGTTATTTAATTGATGAATATATCATGCTTAATAAATAATTTCTAGTACCGGTAAATACTTCAGCCTAAATACTATAACAATTTGAAAGTTAAACATTGTAGATTGCAGAAAAATATGAAGGCATGTCCCATTTACAACTTGATTATAAAACTGCCCGGCAGATTTGGTATCATGATCACTTATTTGCTTCAAGATAGTTGAAAGACTATATATATAACGAACATAAATATACAGAACATATATATGTAACCATATAAACAACCACAACAAAATATATAGAGTAACTAGTCTACATACATTACATAATCAAACACAGCAAACCACATGCTTATATAATGACAAAAAGAAGAAATGATTATAGTTCATGATTTTGAAATTAACATCAACATTTAAGGCAAGATGATTCAATTTGAAAGTCATAATTAAAATATCCACAGACATTTCTACCTAGTACATGAATTTGATCTATTTACATTGCAATGTATCTTCATTTTCTCAATAACAGTAAAACCTGCAAAATGCACCTCATGATTTCAGATTAACAAAACTACAAACTGTGCGCTCTAGTAATGCACATTTCATACAAAAATCCTTCTACTACCAATTTGAAAATGACTATTTAATACATATTTTGAGCAGTACTTAAAATAACATAACAATCACGTTGTTGAAATCGGGTAGAACAGATATGATTTCAAGCCTACAAATACCCCTCTAAATTCAGCCTATTAAACTACACATGTCTTGTGTATAAGCCTATTTCTAAGTTCTTATATCTACTGTATATATTAATATTACCATTGCTAGTGACAATCAGAAATATAAGGTAGCACAAATCAGTCGAGTGTTTGAATACTAAACAATTCATTCAGCGTAATAGTCTTTCGAAGCACACTATGTAATATACATTCATAGTTGATTTGTATAGAATATGGCTCATTTCATGTTCACCACTTACAAATGAATTAGTTTTTAATTTTATTCTGACAATAATTTAGAAATTAATTTCTTGATTATTACATGATGATGCTTTTAGAAATAAAAAGATACAGTATGTTTCTAGACATAAGTCAACTGAAAGAACTTCTTCCATTTTCTTTTTTGATAACATCACAAACCCATAATTGTGCATCAGCAATTGAGATTCTCATCTGTTAAGAACATTTATAGACAGATATGTTTTCAACAAATGCTTTTTTTAAAAACAGCATTGCTAATACATATTGGCAAAGTTCTCTTCTTTCTAAAGAGAGCTTAACTCAACAAAATACCTGAAAGTTCACATCAGTCTATAAAGCAAAGCTAGACAATGTCAGGACCAAACACTGCTCATAAGTGAGTATCGGCAATGTTGATCCTCCTCATCTGGTAGTGGTCCTCGCTATCGGGCGAGCCCCTCATCCCGGCGCCATACTGGTCTTGGTACTGGTCCAGGTCTGGGTCCCTCCAGGACTGGTTAGGAGGTGCGCTAGAAGCTCTGGACCTGGGTCTGTCCTGGGTGGAATCGGCCAGGGTGTACGCCCCTCCGGTCTTCAGAGCGAAGATGAGGTCGTCAAAGTCCTGCGACTCGGTGTCCTCGTTGTCATCGTCATCCGGCATGGGAGAGTCCATTAGGGGCTGCGGGGGTGGTGGTGGTAGTGGAGGGGAGGGGTGGAGGTGTTGTGGCGGTAGTTGCGGCGGTGGTAGCTGCTGAGTGGCGAGAACGGGTGGTGGTAGGACGTCCTGGAAGGGGGCGGGTGCGTAGAGGTTGCTGCCCTGGATCGAGGGGGGCTTGGTTGCCAGGGTGTGAATGATGCTGTGGTGACTTTGCACAGAGCGCTGGTCCCACTCGAGCTGAAAGTGTTAGGAGAAGGAATAATACAATCGTGTTCATCTCATTCATCATTGATGGCAAATGAAGAACAAACAAAAGTAATAAATGAAAGTAAAAATGTTGATACAAGATTTGTACTTCTTATGATTCCATTTTTCAAACATTCTGCAATTGATGGTACATGAAATTATTTCAATACTTCTATGTTATGAGAGTTGCGTTGTAGACCCTGTACCTCTAGTGAGGGTAAACCTGTCAGCCCCACCCCTTCCATTCCATCCCTATGATATGTGCTCCCTGGTTAACTCAGGGTGGTGGCCAAGTTGACTTATAGCCCAGTCTATCACCCCTGGTCCCCCCTCCAATATACTCCCCCTATTTACCTCCTGGACACACAACCCACATGATATACATGTATGTATGTGTACAATTATTACCTCAGGGTGGTGGCTGAGCTGGCTCATGGTCCTGTCTATCATCTCTTGAGCTTTCAGCTTGGTGAGCGTTCCCTTGAAAGCCCCCTTCTCTGCTGGCAATGCCATCAGGTTTTTGAGCCCCCCCCCCCCCCCCCTCCCCACCACAGTCTTTTGAAGGTCAAACAAATAAAGCCCAGTCTTTTTATGGCTTCACAGCCCATGATCTGTGTTGCATTGTACTCAAGGTGGGGTCTGAGTCTACTAAAATCTTGGCCTATCATCCCGAAAGAACTCTAGTGAGGGCTAGTCCCCCCCTTCCTCCCCCATTAAGCTCCTTAACCCTAATCCCACTGGGGGGGGGGGGGGGGGGGGGGTTGCCTTTTTGGCCCCCCCCTGTCGTTTTTTTCGATGTGCATCTAGACCGTTTGGAATTTCACGTTCAAACTTCATGACTATTTTCTCTCAAGTCTCTCGCATGTTTTGATATATAATTCACCCCGGTCGGACCTGTAGAACTGATTTTAGAGGTCGATAATTGCTCGTCCGTCACAAAAAAATGTAATTTTTGTACAGGTTTCTATGTAATTCCTATATCCGATGCCATGCAAACTCCAAATCTGTTATAATTGTTACTTTGAATTATAATTTGTATTATTTCTTTGTTATTAGTTGAATTCATACACTTCAGAGATAAATTCTTCTTAAAAAAAAACAACAACAAAAAAACAATAAAATACATAAGAATGAAAACAATGTGGATAAATCCGGAATACTAATTTGCATATTTATGCAAATTAGTGATATATGTTATCACCATAAAAAACATGGATATGATGAATAACATCATTTGAAAGTATTTTTACAGAAACCCTGAAGAAATCCTGTAATTTCTTTTGATTTTAGATGAAAATCCCAATTTTTTCCCAAATTCGTCAAAAATTTGCATATTCAAAATTTCAATTAATTATTACAAAAAAAAATAATGGTCCAATTTTTTTTTTCTTCATATTCTTATTCTACTTGACTTGTTTTACGTGTGTGCCAATTTTCAAATTGATCGGTCCATACGTTGCCGAGATTTGAGTGGGGGGCCAAAACAGCCCCCCCCCCCCCCCCCCCCCCAGTGGACTCAAGTGACCAAAATAACCCAGTGGGATTAGCGTTAATATGCATTACATTATTACCTCAGGGTGGTGGCTGAGTTGGCTCATGGCCCTGTCTATCATCTCCTGAGCTTCCAGCTTGGTCAGGGTTCCTTTGGAAGCCCCCTTCTCCGCCGGCAGGGCCATCAGGTTCTGTGAAGAGTAGGTCCTGTTGTTGTCCAGCAGCATCCCCGTGTTGTCATAGGCATTCAGGGTGTAGTTGCCCTTGGACGGATTGCGGCATAGTTGGTTGCGTATGATGGTGTACACCAGGAAGGCATATATACCCTGTGGAAGCGAGATTGGGAAGATAAACATGAGTTATAATTGAATTGTAAAACTTGGCTTTAATTGTTGGTATTGTCCAGCAGCATCCCCGTGTTGTCATAGGCATTGAGGGTGTAGTTGCCCTTGGACGGATTGCGGCATTGTTGGTTGCGTATGATGGTATACACCAGGAAGGCATATATACCCTGTGGGAGAGAGGTTGGGATTGGGGATGGGGGAGACAATCAAGAGTTATTACTGCGAATTGCTTTGGCGCATACGGAACCATGACGCCATAATGGTTCCGTAAGTAGTGGTAATTAATTGCATTTGTTATGAATTACACAACCCTTTGCAAAATGTTCGGCATCTATTTGATATCACAAAGTACTGTAGTATCAAAACATATAATTATGTGTTGTTCTTTGCCTGGTGGTCCCCTTTAAATATTCCAAATGAATGTCTGCACATAATTTTAACTTGTTTGTACAATACAAACCGCAGAAAAGCCTTAAAGCTTTCATTATTAATGTTTCTGGTCAGTAGGTACAGGTACAGGTCAAGGCAGGTTGGCCACTATGGCAGGTTTGACTGTATTTACCTGAGCTATGTTGAAGATGCAGAAGAGGATGAGTTGCCATAGTTGGCTGTACGCCATGTGAAGCCCTCCCCACAGCCACGTCAGCCCGATTAGAAGCCAGAACACCAACATCAACTTGTATTCTATGTTTAAGAGAACAGAAATCAATCAAAGTATTAAACGTAAAGGTCATCTGAAGTAATCAGGCCAATTAGCAGATAGAACACCAACATCAGCTTATATTCTATGTAAAGAGAACACAAATAAATCAATTTTTTTCTTTTTTTTCTTTCTTGCATAAGCCCGAGTTGGCTGTACGCATGTAGAGACCTCCCCACAGCCATGTCAGCCTGATTAGAAGTCAGAACACCAACATCAGCTTGTATTCTTCAATGAAGCAAAAACAATTACTATAAGCATCATCTTCATTGTCATCATCATCATCATCGTCTTTATTATTATCATACTCATCATCATCATCATCATCATCATCATCATCATCATCATCATCATTATCGTCTTTATTATTATCATACTCATCATCATCATCACTTTCATCATCATCATTATTTCTTACAAATATTTGAAATAGTGCGTTTTTTAATACATTTTATTACAAAGTTACAAAATGGCCTACAATAATTTTAAGTCTAACTTTGGGAAACTTTGTGAGTCTAATCTTTGTGCTGAAACAACCCCCTAGTTCATTAGCAGCATGATTCATACCTGTAGTGTTGTAGCTCCCCATGTAGACATCGTCATATCTCTTCCACTGCGGCTTGACTTGATACGCCTGAATGAGCACCACTAGTACTCCCAGCATGCAAAGCGCAGCGGGAGCCAGGACAGAGGCGAGGGCAGCATACCCATTTGGCATGAAACATCTACACATAGACATTTACAGAATAAAAAAACAGATTGACATTATTATGCAAGAAAATGTTATGGTCTTGAAATGTCACTTATTTTATTTAAATGGGACCTTCGTTATATAAAAAAAAAACATCAACTATGGAATAAGAATACATGTCATAGGTAGAATTCAATATTTCTAAAGGAATGAAAAGAAAACAACAAAATAGCATGGCAGAAAGAAAATAATACATGTCAAAAAAGAAAATGCGTATTTCATTTCAAAAGAGTCAACAAAACAACTTTAATCAGTACTTGCTATTGATAAACAACTTATAATTGTGACCTTACACCACAAAACGACCGTTATGTCGCTGTGGTAGTTTCTCTTTTATTAGCTAAAATAGTCAAATTTTGTTCAAAATATGAGATTTAGGATTTTGGTATTTCCTGAATAAGCATATTTTAATCTAGCTTCTGTATCATTTTGAGCGTCGGAAAGCATGTTTATTATTATTTTTTCATCTAATAAATGTGATCTTATTACAGCGCTTAAATGGAAACTGATCTTTTAAATGGCCCGTTTCTCCCTTATTTTAAAAATGCTTCAGCCATATTCCAAATCTTTGGTGTCTATTTTGAGAGGGTTTGCTTAGTCCAAATATGACGAATGATATACCATTTGAAAGGTAATGACTTCTATTTTATTGTTTTATGAAAAGCAGCACAATCAGTTTTCACGACTTATTGGTCGTTTTGTGGTGTAAGGTCACAATTAACCTTTTGAAATCTACATTCTATGCTATAATATTTTCAAAACTCACATATCTCCATTGCCATGCACATCTCCATAGATGAAGTCACTCCGTCCGACGTCGGCTGTCCCAGGATCAGAGAATGGCCACTGTAACCCTGCATAAGTCACCACCACATACACCACTATCACCACGCCAGGCAGGGCTGTAAGAGTGAAGAGAAAGAAAAAACAATTAATTTTGCCATATATCTTTGAAATCTCTCAGTTATTGATATAGCCTACAAATTATGATTGATCATCATCTTTAAGTGCTTATAATAAATAATAATTGGGGTCAGTTTCACATAAGGCACCTACAGCCTTTCTACTGACTCCTTACAATTTATAATTTTGTCCGTAATTTGTTTACACTACATTATATCTTGAACTTGTATGCCTTGTTTTTCTGTTACTTTTCTTACCTTGTCAACTTGTTGTTTTTATAAAGTGTTAAATAAACTGAACTTGAACTTGAACTTAATGATAATAGTCTATAGTAGCCAACCTACCCAAACTCGTCACAGAAAGTGATACCCTACAGGGAGAAACAATTTTACGGAACCTTTTTTAAAAGAGATCATCCGTCAACAGTGGTCACTTGTTTTCCTTTCGTTACACAGGTTTATCTTTCTATACTACTAAAAGAGGAGACTGTCTGTTTGTTTGTCTGTCTGTCCGGCTATGCAAATCGCCATGCCTTGAGGTATGACCCTCATCTTTCAGGTGATGATTGCTACTACCTTTAGTGAGGTAATGGTCAAAGGGTATCAAATTACATCAAACGGAAGTTGATTTTTTGCCTTTTTTTGCTGTTTTTCGGTATTTTGTCGTCATGGTTTTGGAAGGATCTAGAAATATTTTTTGTTGGGAGGGGGCGCTAGACCATGTACGATCATGATGATCGCGATGATTTGTATACCATGTGCCAGAGGCACAGGTCCTCTAGTACATTAGAAAGTAGGGCCCAATTCGATGTTAGATGTTATCACCTACTGTACTGCCCATCGGTTTTGACAATCAAAAAGTGTTCCGGAATGCTTTTCAATTCAATCATAAATATCTCCAGAATTAGGGAGACATTTGAAAAATCAAAACCCATTTAAATTTTAAGCCAAACAACAAAGTAACAGAAAATCTGGAAGCTCCTTGTGATTTTGGTTGAATTTGACAAAGTCAATGGATCACTTAATTTTGTTAAGTTATCAATTTGTTTTACAGATCTTTGTTTTTCGCATTGCTAGTTGAATTCAGTTTTGCCTCCAATTCAGCACCCGAACCACCATTTGTATCATTAAAAAAAAATTCAACATTGACTAAAAACCAGGAAGCCATTGCAATTGAAACTTTTCACACATAATCTGAATTAATTGAGCTATATATCTGTAAAAAAAAAGAAAGAAGAAGTTATTCAACATTTGTTTTGTTTGTTTGTTTGTGTTTTTGTTTTGTTTGGGGGAGGGGGGGGGGGGGGGGGGGTTGGCTATTTTTAGGGATCACATGGTTAGTTTGAACCAATCAGTAATAATACTCACTCCAACCAAGCATGAAGAAGAGGATGTAGAACCTGTCCGTGTGCTCATCGTTCCAGATAAACACCTTCCAGAAATTCACAGACTGGAGAGAATAAACAGTGGATAAGTATATGAGCTTGAAGGGGACCACCAGGCAAAGAACAACGCATAATTATATGTTCTGGTACCGTTGTGTGATATCAAATAGATGCCCAACACTTCACAAAGGGTTGTGTAATTCATGAACAATACAATTAATTACCACCACTTACGGAACCAACATGGCCTCATGGTTCTATTCCCACGGACGTTTGCAGACATGGACGATGCGTTCATCCTAGACAAAAGGTAGTCTTTGTCTTCAGACCCATGAACACATCTTTAGTATGGTGATCATGCGCTTTCCGATTATACATTTATTCTGGAAACATATTTTTGTGAACTTGTTGGTTGAATGGACTACTAAAAATGTTACCTTTTATATATAAGAATATTAATTTTGGGACGTGGTACCCTTTGAACAAGTAACAGGATGAATATTTTATATGCAAAAACCAAGATACAACTGCTGAAAGGAATCTTTTAAGAAAATAAAATCTTCCCAAATATACTTTGGTATTGAATGATTAAGAAATGTGTATATTAGCGTAGACTAATCTAAAATTCTAACAATCTAACAGCGTCACCACTAACCTGTATGAGCATCCAAGTGAACTGAGCGAGGAAGAAGAAATGCATGACAGCTCCTAGAGCAGCACAACCCTCCTCACTCACCCAGCTGCTGATGTAGGCAGAGATCACAAACACAATCTGAAAGGGGTAAGGATAAAATGGTAAGTAATCAATAGAAAAATGTGTTGGTATGAAAGGGGTAGTGACATGAATTTAGCAAAGCATGATGGTACAGCACAGCCACCCTCACCCATCTACTGGTGTAGGCAGAGATCACAAACACAATCTGAAAGGGGTAATATAGTAGTCACACAAATGCCATGGTTTAGACTCCTGTTTTATATTAGGCTAGGTGTAAACCTTTCCATATTGTGGGAATAAATGTTACTTTTGTATAACATTCAAATGAAAAAACAAAGATGTTTTGAATTATAATATGATTAATTTACAACAAAACATTTACAATTTTTTTTTGTAGTTTTGACAGCTACATGTTGTTCATTTTGGAAATTGGAGTTGAAACTGCAGGCTGCAGCACTCCTTATAAACATGGACATTTCTAATCATTGTTAAAATCAACCCCACCTTTGTGAATTACAGCCAAAAGTTTTTTATGTTACTGAAGAGTTTACCTGTAATGCCATGGAGGCAAAGATCATGTGTAGAAGCAGCTTGGCGGCAAACTGACACTGCACTGCACAGAACAGATGGGCCATCAGCGCAAACAGAAGACCACCCTGAAATAGAAATAAAGAAACAATAGATTAATGGTCACTATACGCAGCTTTGACTATACATCACATTTTATTTATTTATTTTATTTCACTAGAGTTAGAGCAACTCTAGTGAAATAACACTGTTTTCCACAGAGGCACTACAACAAAAAGTAACAACATAGATTATACAAAGGAAATACAAATAGTGATTACAGAAACAAACAGAACATTGAAAGAATACTTGTGACCAGTTATATAACAATTATAAACTCACTGGTGTTTATCATCATACTCACTTAGAAGTCCTTAATAAGTTTACTTTCACATTGATTCAAGACCAAGTGAGGATCACAAAAGGTTTTTTTTTTTTTTCTTCAGAAAGAACCAGAACCAAAATATTATCTTGAATTGGATATCAAGAAAAGTTCTATGAGCATTTCATCGCACTGTTGAGAGACAAGACGTTGGAAATGTATTTGTAGGTTGTACTTACAATGCAGATGAAGCATGCGGCATAGACGTAGCTGTTGTACCCAACCAGGTTGTCCGTCTGCGCCTCAGCAGCAAAATCTGACAGATGGTTGCAGGAGCACTCTACATAGTCCCGGGTGTCAGACTAGAAAGAAAGATAGGCAAAAAGATTTAAAGAAACAGCAATTTAACAATCTAACAAATATTGTAGCAGTATTCAATAATAAAATCTATGCTAATAACAGTCTGGGATTTAGCAGCAAGCTCTGACAGATGGTTGCAGGAGCACTCTACATAGTCCTGGGTGTCGGACTAGAAAGAAAGATAGGCAAAGAGATTTAAAGAAACAATTTAACAATCTAACAAATATTTTAGCAGTATTCAATAATAAAATCTATGCTAATAACAGTCTGGGATTTAGCAGCGAACTCTGATAGATGGTTGCAAGAGCACTCTACATAGTCCTGGGTGTCGGACAAGCGAACAAAAAAGCATAAGACAAAATATTTATGTGATTATACACAAGGAAACATAAAATGCAAGTTATAACTATCTGAAATATTATCAGTTTGTGCTTGTGAGCAACATACATTATACTGCCAGATGGCCATTGTATCTCATTAAGATATCAGTTTAAGCCTCGATCAGCAACAAAGTCTGACAGATGGCTGCGTGAACATTATACATAGTCATGATCCAGAAAAATTGCTATTTGGCTGTATTATACAAGTATATACAGAATTTATATAAAGAAAAAGGCCTTTTAATCTACGATGTCACTAAAATAGTGTTGCATGCGCTTCAGAGACAAGCAGAACAAGACGAAGTACAATATACATGTAGATGTATAGTGGATTTTTCCTTTCCACAGCTGATGATGATAATGATAATACATCAATAAATACCAAATGATGATATTCAAGATATCCATAATTACCAAACTCTAATCTACCCCTATGGAAGGTCTTGATTACATTAACTCAAGGCATTGGCAATACTTACGACAACAGTGCAAAAGTTTGTGAGCCATCTCCTGGAGGGTCCGTTGTAGAGAATACAGCTGGCTCCTGTTGGTGTCACTCGGGAGTCGCTAGTGTAGATGCGATACCGGACGGGGGTCGGCAGATTGGTGAAGTTGGACTCTGCGCCCTTGATGCCAACTGACAATATCTGAAGAGAGAAAAGATACAAAATAATTAAAGATTATTACACAAAAGTCACAGGTATACTGTAAACATGGTAATATTCGCGGTGCTTCAATGTTCGCGGATTTCGCGTTGAAGTCAGCGTCCGTGCGAATATGCAATTTGATTGATTTACTTTAATATAATTTTGATGAGGGTCTTACGATCGGCTGCGAAATAAAAAACCAGCGAATGTGTTTTTACGTCGCTCAGCGCGAAATATCAATCACGCGAAAGTAACACAGTAAGGTCAGTAATTTGACCCTGCTCCCTTTGTATGAGCTCTATTTCTACGAAACTTTCTTTATATGACTGTATTTCATTTCCACTTGTACACAGTGTATAAATACCCCAATACACCGTGTCCCAGAAAAAACGAAACCGGGTTTCATGGCAGAAATGTTATGTTATAATGAATAATTTCCTTGATGATATATATATGTCTGAAAAGCTATATGTGTCTCTTCTTTTATTTGATATACAACTTATGGCACATAATTCACGCATTACTGAATTAGAACGATAGAAAGTGGTGTTACAAAAATTCAATTTGCGCGCAGAAATTGCAAGTTTGGGTGATGTTTTGGGGAGAGTTTTAAGAGTAGTAAACGTACTTATTTTGAAAAAGGACAGACACCGCATGAAAATTCATAATTTTATCTTTTATATGACACCTCATGATTAAAAAATAAATTATATATGCAACGCTCAAAATTAACTTTTTTTGCCGGTGGCCCGATCGGGCAAGTAGAATTGGTATTTATCCAATATTGGTGGCCCGAAACAGAAATTTGGTGGCCCGAAAAAACAAGGAAAAACAAAAGAAAACAGTGACCGGTAATCTTAGCTTTTCATAAGAATTAATTAATGAAAATAACATCTAAAATCACCACCCTGATCAAAAATCCGTAAAGGAATATATAAACCCAACATTGAATCAGTAAAAGGTAATTTTGGAGTGATGAAATGTTACAATTTCAGCCCTTTCTCTGTGCGATTTTGTCAACTTACAAGTTCAAGTTGAAATTATACACAAAACAACATGCATGGGACTGAACTGGAACTCTCACAAAATTGGCATGAAACATCTACAAAAGTACAAAACTAGATAAAACAAAATCTGTACTACCTTATTATGAGTCCTATATTTGAAGTTCTTTCAAATTATGTGATGCTTTGAAAGATAATAAGGCCTTTCTGGCTTTCTTGCCCAAACGAATTTGCGCAAATTGGACTGAATTGAAGACAAGTCAAACTCAAAGCATAGTTGCAGAGTTGACTAGACTGTGTGTGGCTATGCGAATTGCTGTATTAAGCTGATGTACATACCGTCCCCATTTATAATACATGGGGCCGGGGCCAGTACAAGGTACCAGCATGTGTGTACACTTCTAGTTCTACTTGTATGCACTAGTAGTAGACGGGTAAATCAGTCTTTGTCTTTGTTGTTTGTCTCCCCAAGACGTCATAATTTTCATAGGCACCTCCAGAACGAGATGAATTTTTCTGTCTAATCACGCACATTATTTTCTCCAGATTATCGCCGTTAGCAGATTTGCGCTCGCTATTTTGCTGATTTTTTCACTGATTTCCTTTGTTTTTTATGCCTGGTTTCGGCGATGTTTGAAATGTCAAATTTTCAGATTTACATTTGGAAATCTTACTGGCCCAATCGGGCCACTAAAATAGAGCAATTATGATTTGTTGGTGGCCCGACAGAGATTTTTGGTGGCCCCGGGCCATCGGGCCTGTGCTAATTTCGAGCGTTGATATATGCCAGAGAACGAATACAATGAAAACATGCTTGATTCCAGCCCAAATGAGTAACTTTCCTGATATAGCCTGTTTCCTGATCCCCATGTTTGCGTAAATTCACTCATGCATCAAAGTCCATTGTCAGCTGCTAGTCAGGAAAGCTGAGCGACTTCTTACTCAACTTTCACTCATTCGGGCAGAAATCAGGCATGTTTTCATTATACTCGTTCTCTGGCATAAATCATTTATTTTTTTAGCATGAGGTGTCATGTAAAAGATACAAACATGAACTTTTATGTGGTGTTTGTCCTTTTTTTAAATAAGTACGTTTACAACTCTTAAAACTCACCCAAACTTCAAATTTATGCGTGCAAATTGAATATTGGTAACACCACTTTCCATTGTTCTAATTCAGTCATGCTTGAAGTATGTGCCATAAGTTGCACATCAAATGAAAGAAGAGACACAGAGCTTTCCAGGCATATATATATCATCAATTAAATTATTCATTATGACAGAAAATTTCTGCCATGAAACCCGGTTTCGTTTTTTCTGGGACACGGTGTATAATCCATTTACCATAATATTTCCAGTCTATTTTGCAAGCATAGAAAATAAGACTGATATGTCTCACCCTTACAGCTAAAGTATTTACACATGATAACAAAATAATCTTTGAAATAAACTTTGAGAGATTGTAAACCCATCGCCCACAGGAACCTGGTGGGCTCCTGAACTGAACGGGAATTGCAAAATTATAGTAGTAAAGAGGTTAAAACTGACCTGTCCGTTGAGCGTCTCTAGCTGGTCTGATCCGTGGAACCACTGCTGGTTGCTGTACTCAATGAAGTGAATGTCTTCGCACTGAGAGCTTTCAGTGTTCAGAAGGTCTGTCGGGAGCCGGAAGTAATTGCTGTCCCTGAAAAGAGTAGAGAAACGTTAAAATGAAAGTGTGTGAACTGTGATACTGATATGAAGTGAATGTCTTCGCACTGAGAGCTATCAGTGTTCAGAAGATCTGTCGGGAGCCGGAAGTAATTGTTGTCCCTGAGAGTAGAGTAGAAAAAGAGTGAAATATTACTCTGTGAAGTGAAATCACTCTGAGAGTTAGCTAAATAAGTTCAGAAGTTCATCGGGAAGCCAGAAGTAATTGTTCTTCCTAGGAAGCGTAGAGAAACGTTGCAATGAGAGTGTGTGAACTGAGATCCTGATATGAACCAATATCTTCACACTGATTCCTACCCATGTTCAAAAGGTCTGTCAGGAGCTGGAAGTAATTGTTCTCCATGGAAAGAGAAGAGAAATGTTGCAAAGAGCTTGTGTGTATCATATGTGATCTTGATACTACTGTAAAATTGAATTATTATGGCATCAAAGCCTGTAAATTATCAAGCAGCTCATGAAAGTACTCAACAAGTTTTCATTTTGCATACACCAAATGTCATCTTATCTAACCTAATTTAATTTTCAGCAGTATTTTCTGAATTCTAATTCAATAGCCAGACTTACCTTCCATCGAACCTGTGTCCGTTGACGGTGGCCGGCAGCCATCTTGCCACCTCCATGGTGGCGTGTTCACAACTCATCATCCTGGGCTCCGTGGTCTCACATTGACTGCCGGTCACCAGGGTGTAGGAGTAGGATGTGAAGGACTCCGCCAGTGGGTAGTAACCTCGACTGTCGGATCGTGCGGAGGACATCAGACTGCAGTACACACCCATCATCTGGTCCTGAATGTCATTTGATAGCCTGGTGGTTTAAAAAGATTGTGAATAAAGTTATTTAGTTATTCTTAATTATCTTCTTTATCTTGATTTGAAAATTAACAAATATATATCCTACTTTCCTACTATTCCTTTCATCATTTGAACATTGCGATGTTCTCTTTTCCTTAGAAAAAACTTTAAAATAATAGCACATAAATGACTGGTGGACATTTACATGCACTACACATTAAAAAACAAACATTCAATAAGAAACATCCTACTCATAAGCAATCTAAGGGAAATGATTGAATTAACCAGTTAAAAATGTAGAAGAGACGACTGACCTTCTTCTGTCTCCCTCGGCAACGATGTTGTTGAGAGTTTCTGTCACCACGGGCAACTGGCTACCGCTCAGCTCCAGTCTCACATGGTCCGACAGACTCTGAAGTACACTGCAGAATTATGTAAATAAGAGGAATAGATTAGAGCAGTGTATTACTTGTGCTACATTTCATGTACAATGTATGAAGCAGTGGAAAGTTCATTTTATAATTACACACTCAGTCACTTTATATAAACTTCAGTCTACAATGGGTGAGTCTTCAAGAATAACGGTGATGAAAATTTTGATGGTGATAATGATGTTAGTGGTTTAAAAAAAAAAGTTTTTGGATAAGAATCCATACATGTTTTCTTACATGATGATGATATAGTTATAACAATAAACACTTTCGATATTTGATCCTTAGATGTTGACTTACTTGTATATTCCAGTGTTGGATGTGTCTGTCTGTGAGGTATACCAGGTGTCCCATATGTTAGCACTGGTTGTATCCTGCACAATGGTGACACTGGCTGTGCCAGAAGAACTTGCAATGCTGCGGTAAGAAATTAGAAACAAGAAGGTAAAACATGTTTAAAAGGGCATCAAACAAACATTTTCTACAAATTAACTATCATTAAACTAGTATTTACTCAATTAAACAAACTGTAAAAAAGAAAAGATGTACATTCTTAAGTTTACATAACTTTCATTTTTATTACTTTACTTTGTAACCATGATTAAAACCTGAACCACACAAATATCAATCATGGACCTTACTACTAGGATCAATGGTTTAACTTAACCATTAATTTGGTTATGTCTGGTTTAAATAGCTTTAGACTAATATGAGTGGGAAGTTTTTTTTTTTTAGCTCAGTGGTTCGAAAACCGGTCCTGTAATCCAGCAGTTTTAACTTCAACACCCAAAAAGCACAATATTCTTTGGTTATCTTTATTTATTTATTCAATTTCTGGTCAGTCATTCCTATTTTTTTTATTGATTCAAGTAATCAATACATCTTACCTTGCTCCACTATTAGCAGAAGTCAGTCTGACCTGGAACTGCTTGGGGAAGTTCTGGGATGAAGGGGTGTTATCTGGTGTCAGTGTTATTGTGATGGGCAGGCGGCGCTGTGGGAAAGATATCAAAATAATAAAATTTAAAATATTGGTTATTCATATAGCGCTATTTACGTGTGTTTCGTAGTGCTTTAAAAACAGTTATTTCCTTCATAGCAAAATATGTTCCTATTGATGATTTTACTGTATAGTACATGTATTTATGAAGTTAGGATTATTTGCAATCTCTGGGATATTATAATATGCAAAAGACCCCATCTTGTTGAATATTTATTTCTCAACCTAATTAGATGTGACTCTACCCCTCACCAATTAAAAGTATCAAGTACTTTGTCTCATTACATAAAACCATTGGCAGCAAAGACATGAGATTTCACAATTATGAGAATGTTATGTTCGTAATGTAAAGTAACCCACCTGTCCTGGTGCAAACACCAGTGAACTGGACTGAGAGGGGAACTCAGCACCCCCCCATATTGCCTGGCAGAGGGTAACACCAGCCTGACTGATAGGGGGTTGCAGTTGACTGGTATGTTCACCCCAATCTAACTATCTTAACTTAACCATACTCAGTACTGAACCTGATTACTATCCAAACCCTAAACTCAATGTAACTCACCTGTCCAGATGCAAACACCAGTGTACCGGTCTCAGTGTTGAACTCTGCACCCCCTATGGCCTGGTAGAGGGTCACCCCGGCCTGACTGGTAGGGGATTGCAGCTGACTGGTCGTCCATCCAACCCTGACCGTCTTACTGGTGCCTCCGACTCTCTCTACCGACAGGACAACTTCGACGGCTGAGGTGTCGACAGTCTCTAGTCTGTAAATATGTATCAAACATAGAATATATACAATTTTAATCGAACAGAGAAAAGAAAGAAAGAATATACTAATTGGTCCTATTCATTTACTCAAAGGAGAGAAACAAAGAAAATATCTCTTATTGCATACTAATTAAGCCCTATCATCTAAAAATAGACTTGGAATAGAACTAAGCTAGTGCACTAGATGAATATGGGCCCGGGTTGATTCCATCCAGACTCTAAAACATCTGTTACCTTGACTCTAGAGTAAACTGCATGAGTCCATTAGGATAGTCACTATCAGCCATTGTAACGTTAGCATAGAGTCCGCTGGAAGCTAGGATAGCCCCCTCCCTAACACCAAAAAAATATGATGGTTTGGCTGTTCCATAATGTAGGACACAATCACGAAAAAAATAATTGCACAAAATATTTCTAGAAAACTAACCTAGACTCTAGAGTAAACTGCATGAGTCCATTTGGGTAGTCGCTGTCAGTCATTGTGATGTTAACATAGAGCCCACTGGATGCTAGTATAACCCCTCCCCTATGCCATGAAAATGTTCCTAGCAAGCCTAATCTCTTTCCCAACCTACCTAGATTCCACAGTAAACTGCATAAGTCCATTAGGGTAGTCGCTGTCAGCCATTGTTATGTTAGCATAGAGTCCGCTGGACCCTAGGATAGCCCCCTCCCCGACACTGGTCAGCTCCACCAGGAAGGACCGGGCAAACTCTGGCTCGCTGTCGTCCAGGAGGCTGATGGGAAGGGTGCAGAACCGCTGGCCAGCCTCGCAGGTCACCTGACCGGCAACCTCGGTCAGCTGATCAAACAGGTCGAGGTCACCTGACGGGTCACTGCTCTGGCTGAAGGTGGCTCGCCAGTTCACCTGAAGAAAAGAGAGTTAAATATTAGAGATTGCAATAGCTGTAATAATAAAAAATAAAATACTTGATTTGAATACCCTGCATTAATAGAATTGATCAAACCTGAGCACTAAACAATGATATTATAATCCCAGTCATCACAAACTCACACTCACACAAGAAATAACCTACATGTATGCAGGCAAAACTGTATTAAAAGGGAATGTAGACTCCCTTTATATTTGCATTGTCAAAAAAATGTTTTATTCATCAACAATTAAACATTAACTTGTTGCATATGGGAACCGGATGGGCTACGGACAAAGTCGTAGCGAACGGTTTTAATAGACTACTCACAGTGACGTTTTCAAAGAAGGCGATGCCTCTATCCAGGGTAAGGAATACAGTTGGGTCTACATCCTCATACACAGTGACGTAGAGAGACTGCGAGTCGAAGCTGATGATACCATTGTAGTTGTCATTACCCAATATGGTCACCTCGGCATAGCCCTGCAGGGAAAAAGAGAATTGTTAGTTTGTTTCAAACATGGCACAGATGGAATCGATATACATTCAGACTTGTCTAGAAAGATCAACTAAGGGAGAGAAATAAAGTGGCCTTTATAGGCAGAGGTGGTATTTTCAAGACGGGTTCATAAACATGCAAACAAGCAGGTAGTTGTAATATACAGGGGGCCGATAGAGCTGGTTTATCTGTTCCTAGTAAACTTCAATTCTGCTGCAACAATCAATGTACCCATATTTCTATAAAATATATTCATTACAAATACAAAATGCCCTTTAAATTATGTGCATAAAAGATTGACCGTATATGAAATATGACTTTTTGTAAAGTACCTCATAAATGTCCTTCTGGGCTTCCCTAGCCCTTTCCTAGGGCTCTGTGAGGTATATATAGACAGTCTTGTTTTGTCCAATAAAATCATTGCTGTTCCTACCCCTCCACCCTAACCACTCCCATCACACCCTAACCCTACACCCTCCCACATTACCCAGTCTTACCTTCAGCCCCTCATCACTCTCCCCCTGAGCTATTCTGGCCCCGCCTTGGGGGTCTGTGAGGTAGATGAAGAAGACCTCGTTTGGCTCAGGAATGTCATCGCTGTTCACCGTCAGGTAGACATTAGTGCTGGTCTCTCCTTCCTGTGGAGTGATATGAAATATGTAAAAAGGGATTAAATCATGATATTGAAGGGATTAAATCATGATATTAAAAGTATTAAATCATGATATTAAAGGTATTAAATCATCCCAGGACGAAAATCCAGTAGAAACCAATTAGAATTTCAATGGGTACGCATTGGTTTCAATGGGTACCCATTGAAATTCTAATTGGTACCCATTAAATTCAATGTGTACCCATTGAAAATGAATTCAATGGGTACCCATTGGCATTGGTTTCAATGGGTACTACCCATTGATTTCAATTTGTCCAAATTGTTTCATTTTCCATATATGCATGCTCTTCGATTACCAATTGATTTCAATTGGTAATATAGTCAATGGGAATTTCACCCTGGGATGATATCAAACAAAATCAGACCTTTCAAAAGGATATCAATATTATACAGCTGTAATATGCTTTCAATACTAGTCAACTTTCTCATTTTATGTTTACTCACATGTGAAAAGAAATCAATGATACATAATTCAGCTGGAAACGTATATTGTCATGCCTTAAATATGCAACCAACATTGTTTGTTTTATACTTGGTCTATACCCTTTTCATCTGACCACGGAATCATAAACTTATTTCTTGTACTCACATTGAGCAGTATTTCTTCCTGCAGCAGCTGGTAGTCCATATCAACCTGAGCCCTCCTCTCTCCCTGAGAGTTGGCCAGAGCCTGGCTGATGGTGTCTGACCTGTTTGACACGGACCCCACGAGGGCTCCCTGCCAGGACTCACCGCCTCCAACAGTGCGTGCCTTGACTCTGATTGTACCAAAGGTCCCTCCTGAAGGTAAAAGGCAAATGGGCAAATGTTAAAAGAGACATGTACTTTCACTTTAACTGTTATAAATACAGTAAGGTCAATTGATTTCACTTCAGGTATTTGTTTATTCAACAAAGTTGCAATTTTGTAGTCACTTAAATCATTAGAACATTAGAAGATCTACCATAAATCCAACATTAAAGCAATGCGGGATAAGTTAAAAGCTCAGGAGTTAACTTTGTCCACTATTGATCATACTTTCATATTGTTTCTACATGGTAAATTTTTATTCTCGAGTAAGCTGATAAAACACACTCTTTAATTTATGTGCGAAAGATTGATTGCATAATACGCACCTGTTCTCTGGATGGTGAACGTGAGAGTCTTGCTACTGCCTTCTGCCTCACTGGTTATCATGGTAACTGGGCTGATGCTGAGCACACCGTAGGGGTCGTTGCTTCCCTCGATGATCACCTCCGCTGTGGAGTGAAGGGAACTCAGTCTGGGGCTGATACCTGATGGGTAAAAAAAAAAGAAACATTGGGAGATGTGTTTATCAAATAAATATTATGCTCCATGCAGTGACAACATTAACAAAATAAAACACTATTGGGGTCGTTTCTTCTCTTTATGATCACCCTCGCTGTGGGGTGAAGGGAACTCAGTCTGGGGCTGATACCTGATGGGTAAAAAAAAGAGACATTGGGAGATGTGTTTATCAAATAAATATGCTCCATGCAGTGACAACATTAACAAAATAAAACACTATTGGGGTCGTTTCTTCTCTTGATTATCACCCTCGCTGTGGAGTGAAGGGAACTCAGTCTGGGGCTGATGCCTAATGGGAGGAAATACATTGGGATATCCTGGGTGACATGTTAAGTTGCTGTTATCAAATAAACTATATACACATGAAGTCACTTTCTGTTTAGCAGTTATCATTCTCGGCTGATCTTTCAGCTCTTTTCATTTGTCATGTATCTAACGCTCATCTCTCACCAAATTTTGTAACACTAGATAATTTTGCCATTTGTTGTTATTGAGTCATGTAGTATGGTTGTTTATCCTAAAAGATATAGGAACCAAATTAATGTCATCAACATCAATCAATGTCTTCATTATCATCATCATCACCATCACCATCATCATCATCATCATCATCATCATCATCATCAGCATCATCAGCATCATCAGCATCATCATCATCATCATCACCATCATCATCATCATCACCATCATTTTTCACAACCACCAACACCACCACCACCACCATCGTCATTGTCATCATGTTAATCACTATCATCACCACCAACATCACAACTGACACCACCAACATCATCATCATCATCATCATGAGTTAATAACCCACCTTGTTCAGATCCAATAGGCAGGCTCTGTACGCCAGTGATGTTCACAAAGAAGGTCTTGTCCAGCTCTGGGTCAGAATCTTCCAACAAGCCGACAATGATAGAAGCCGTCTGTTGCCCACTAGCTAGGGTGACAGCACCACTTCTAACTGCTATGTAGTCCTCGGCCGGTAGGGCGGTGTATGCTATCGTGTTGTAGGTAACTCGGATGCTGCCCATGGTACCGATGATGCGCTCCAACACCAGAGAAACCTGGTAATGAAAGGTACAATGGATGAAACATTATCTTTTTGCGGTTTATCAAATGGTAAAGACTATATATAAACTTGAGATCTTTTAAACAATGAGAGATCGTCAATCTCTTAGCACAGCACCACAAGCCACAATAGGAGACACATCCATAAATAGGACTAAAGACACAATATGAGGTCTGGACAACATACCCTAAGGTCTGACTCCTGGTCTGACTCTTGGGCCCTGCTGGAAGCCCACAATGCCACAAGGGTTGATCCTGGCCATGCCATAGCCATCCCTTATCACAGTAACACTAGTCACACTGAAAAAGGACTAGAGACCTGACAGGAGGTCTGGACTACATACCTGAGGGTCTGACTCCAGGACCAGGATCTGTCTTGAGCCCTGCTGGAAGCCCACAATGCCATGAGGGTCAATCCTAGCCATGTTGTAGCCATTTCTTATCACAGCACCACCAGCTACACTAGAGAACACACTCATGAACAGGACTTGACCTCATGAGGTCTGGACTACAAACCTGGGGGTCTGACTCCTGGACCAGGATCTGTCTTCTGCCCTGCTGGAAGCCCACAATGCCATGAGGGCCAACCCTGGCCCAACCCTGGCCACACAAAAGTCATCTCTGATCACAGCACCACCAGCTACACTTAAAGAACACACTCATGAACAGGACTTGACCTCATGAGGTCTGGACTACATGTACATACCTGAGGGTCTGACTCCTGGACCAAGATCTGTCTTGAGTCTGGCTGGAATCCCACAATGCCATGAGGGTCAATCCTAGCCATGTCGTAGCCATTTCTTATCACAGCTCCTCCAGCTACACTGGAGAATACATCGGTGATATGCAGGGCAAACAGCTCTGTAGCAAGACCAGTGGAGCTCAGCTGCTGAAGAGAAAAACAACAATATGCTTTATAATATGTGTAGTTTACGGTTGCACCATGTAAGAGGGGGGAGGATTGGTGAGTCCTGACAAGGACTGATTGGTATTCTTTCTAGGATAGTCCTAAAAAGGATTGTGGTAGTCCTAGAAAGGACTGTTGGTAGTCCTAGAAAGGACTGTTGGTATAGTCCTGAAAAGGACTGTTGGTATTCTTTCTAGGATAGTCCTAAAAAAGGACTGTTGGTAGTCCTAGAAAGGACTGTTGGTAGTCCTAGAATATATATCCTAGAATATGCTTTATTTACTAAGCACATGTAGGCCTACATGTAAAATTTTACAAATCATTATTTAAATTATCATAGATGTATACATCTTAAAGGGAGAGATCCAATTTTGCAAGCCAAAATTCAAAAGTTGCGAGGTTATTGTCTTATATGAAAGGAAATGTCATTTAATAGCATGCCTGAAAAAATTAGGGCTTGAAATCTCTTTTTCGTGGAGTTATAGACCTAAAACTGAATAAACTGAGGGACGTCGGTTAATTAGGTACATACGTATTTTCGGCCGGTGAGTAAGTTTGTACATAGATTTCACGGAGTGCCAGATCGGTATGCATGACCCCTACGTGACCCGCGCTAGCTACGTGACTCGCGCATAAGTACTAATGTGTGAGCGTTTACCAAGCAAAATACCCAAACATCGCTTAAACTGACTACATGTAATTATATATTCTTTCTTTTTGAGATCTTTTTCCGTGACATACGTTAACAAATGTCGGCTTCACAATACCTTTACGAGAATTAGTACTATATTGTTGTAATATTATGCTAAATCAGTTGAACTCCTTTATTGACCGATATATAGTTTAAATGGAGGGATGCATTCGTTTTTCATTCGTAGAATCCAAATTAGAGGGCTGTTCGCTCTGATTTTTTTTTTGCGTGTTACATTGATCCCCATCAGTCAACTGAAAGCTGTTCAGACGTTTTTGTAAAAGTGGACCTGTCCCTTTAATACAAAATATAGATCTAGGAATTTCAACAAGAATAGTTTGTAGAACCTACCAAACACAATTAAATACTACATATCAATATGTTAAGGGCATATTAAGTGGACATTTGTGAGTTAGCTACATGTTGTTGTTTTTTCTATTACATTGGAGAGCCCTTTAAGTCAAGAACTCAAGATCTTAAATTCTTATAATTTCAGGGGATATCACAACTTTCTTTGTGTCAATTGGGGCATATTCAATCATTGTTTCTGTAATATTTGAATTTTGTCAAATCCGTGTTTACTATTAAATAAAAACACAAAGGAGCCTACCGTGACAGTGACAGTCTGAGTAGTCTCTCCCTGCACCAGTCTGATCTGCCCGGTGCTCGGTGTCACCGTCCCATCTACAAAGCCGGATGGGATATCCCCTGCCTTGTATCCCGTCTCCCACGTCACGTCAACATCGCCATAGGAACCAACACGCTCCACCGTCAGGGTGACCTCCAAAGTGGCTAAATACAGAGGTGATGAAAGTGCAAACTAGTTGAAATATTTTATCACATGAGCAATCAATGTATTTCTTTTCAGTCGCTCCATGCATCCTTACAAACTCCCTTCCCCCCCCCCCCCCCCAGTGAAGGTGTCATCCTCCCTGCCACATGGCGTGATGGGATAGACCCTGCCTTGTATCCCGTCTCCCACGTCACGTCAACATCGCCATAGGAACCAACTCGCTCCACCGTCAGGGTGACCTCCAAAGTGGCTAAAAGACAGAGGTGATTAAATTGCAGATTCAGTTGAAATCTGTTATCACAAACATTGAGCGATCAATTTTACTTATTTTCAGGTGCTCCATGCATCCTTTCAACCCCCCCCCCACCCCCCTGTCATCCTCCCAGCTAAAAAGCCTGATCGGATAGACCCTGCCTTGTATGGGAAGCAACAGTAACCTCCAAAGTGGCTAAATGACAGAGGTGATGAAGGTACTGACTAGTTGAAATGTCAAGTTACATTTTACTCAGTTATTAAAAAAATGATATTACCATGATTTGGATGTCAAAACTGACTTCACTTGTTTGATTAGATATCACTTTACTATAAATTCAATAAAGAAGCAAGAGTATAAAGTATACATACAATGTCATACCAACATCTTACATTACAAGTTCGAAGTTGCATTTCAATGATTCTGTACAGATTCATGTTTTCTTACCATAATTGACCACAATTTCAATAAAGAAGCAAAGAAGCAAGTACAGTGTATACATACCAACATCTTACATTACAAGTTTGAAGTTGCATTTCAATAACTCTGTAGAGGTAAATGTTTTCTTACTATCATCGACCACAATGCCCGTCTGACTGAATCCGACCAGAGAATTGGCCACTTCCCCTGGTACAACAATGGTGGCGCTGTCACTTCCTGGGTCTACGGATGGCGGGATCACAGCTGTTGAAAGATCATAGTAAGTGGGAAATAAGAATTCAACTCTTGTTCATGAATAAAAGAAAGATAACATGATCATGACAGAATTCATTATTTGTATTCATAACAGAGCAGAGACCATGAAATTTGTTGGGGTGAGAAGATATTTTACGTAATTTTCATCATTAGAAATGTTTTATTGTGTCTTAGTTGCATAATTTTCTAATCTATATGGGGACTAATATGAATGAAATCTTCTCTAAGCACATAACATTTATTACTTCAGTCATTTTGTCTTTTATTGCTGAAAGACAAACACGATAGGCATACACTGGTTTCGAATACACGCTGTACCAATCTTGCCACACCACGTCCACCATATATATACAATATGCGTTTTCCATATTTTGCAGGTGGTATGCACTGTAGTTGTGTTCTGATTTATAATATGGCATGAGCATAATCAAAGATCTGGCAGAGGGTAATGACAAATTTGACAGCCATTGGCAGGAAAATGTGTGATGATACAAAATAATGATGGCACTATAAAAATATGGAAAGCTCACCTGTGTCAGGCCCAACGTATGTGACATCCGTGATGTTGATTGTGAATGAGGTCCCCTCCGCCAGGAACACATCATTGTTCAGCAGAGCAACCTGCTCCACACACTGCAAGAAAGCATATCAACAAAGAAATCATATCATTAGCCTTTTGTGATGGTTTTTTCTTAATTTTGTTTTTCTTTCTTTAATTCTTTCTTTATACACATGTACATGTATGTCTATATACCCTATAATTTTTTATTTTGATTTTATGCAAATATTTGTAAGCACTTAGAGGCTTTTTTGCAATAAACGCTATGCAAATGTCTATTATTATTTCATTTGTCATGTCATATATTATGTGGATGTTCAGTTGGGCATGTCAAATTTGGCAAGAATGAAACTTTGGTGGCCTGATCAAAGCTCCAGTTTGGTAGCCCTTGACCAGTGCTAGTCAAAGAAATGTTTGGAGAATTCACAAAAAGGATAAGTTCTTGACATTTAAATAGAAATCAAGAAAATTTTAATAATTATAAGAATTTCATAATGAGGACAAAGTTTGTGACATACATGTAACTCTTGACCACATACAAACTGAGATTGATCTTGTATTTCTGATAAGACTGGTTTGTAAAAAAAACCTACTATAATGTAAACATTTTAATTGTTATTCAGCTTCAAAAATTAGCACTTACCATAGACTCTCCATCTGAGCACAGAATAGACCCACTGCTTGGTACATAGGCACCTGTCACGCCCTGGAAAGGAAAGAAATAAATGAAAGGAAATTGGTTTTTGAATTTGATTTAACAAGAAGCTGCCACCAGAACTGAAATATTTACAATTACATTATTACTATAATACTCATGTAAACATACTATGATACATGATAAGAATATTGAATTCAATTTATTTTCCAAGATCAAAAGAGTATACATTGGCGTTATAAAACTTCAAAAAGAAAAACAAAGACAACTTTAAAGAGGGCTCTGTTGCATTATAACATATTTAAGTATGATTTTAAATGTATCTTAAAAATTGTTTAAATATGTGACTGCAACTTACGTCATTATAGTGGAGCTGGTAGGAGACCCGAACGTTGCCCACGGTGCCTGCCGACCGGTCAATGGTCAGCCCCAGACGACGTCTGTTGTTTCTGGTCAGGACAATGGTCTGACTGGCATCGGTCACTCCAAACACACCATGAGGGTCATCGTTAGCACTGAAAAGGAGACAAACATAATGATAATGGTGAAGGTGGTGGTAATGATGATGATGAAAATGAAGATAATAATTTTAGAGCACTTGAGGAATTGGATTTCGCACACCAGTTTTATCTATCTATCAATCAATCAATTCAAAATATTCTATGTAAGTTCATGCCCCCGTTACTAATGAACCCACAAGACTCACTTGATATAGAACCTTGACGAGTTGAACGTTGGGTCAATCTCAGCGCCTCCAATGGCGCTAGTCAGTACCAGCATAAAGCCTTCCTCTAACTCGGGTACATCGTCAGACAAGATGTTGAGCAGGATCTGCGAGTTTGCAATGCTCTCTGGGAAGTCTACTGTGCCATTGGTCGGAGAGACGTCCGACGTGATCGGCCGACCGACAGAATCCCTCACTTCCCAGCGAACCTTGTGAGAAAAACAAAAGCAATACTTTATTAGGTGATTTTAGAAATAATCTTGGTTAATATGACGCCACAAAAAAAATTAACTTAGTCATAAATAGTTCAACAGTACGACAGTACGAAGAAATATGAAAATAGCTAAAAAGGTGAAGAATTAAGGCTCATTTTTTACAATTTACCTTGAATTATTTATCAAAAGGAGGGCAACAGAGGAAATAATACCCCTTCTAAACAAGCACCAAAAATTGTGGAAGCTTTCTGATGATGACCAGGTAAGATTCCAAACTCTCTTTGTTGAGATGGTACAATCAGGTAGCGTCGATCAGTTTACTTTTAATCAAGTCTAGCTAAGGTAGAGTCTGGATAGGTTTGGGGTGGGGTGGTGATGACAAATGGGCTTAGGGCCTATATTAGTTATTACCAGGGGTAATCTCACCCCAGTATTGTATTACTTGAGCTACTGCAATTGTTATAACAACCAATTATTTTAATATCAGTTATAATTTTTCAATAAAGCATATACATGTAAGTCACCGGCAACTGTGTGTTTTAGGAGTCTAATTTGTTGTCATACCTGTATATCTCCTACGAGGCCCTCCCTTCGCAGCAGCGGGAAGGCAACTCTCAGCGAAGGGCTGTCATTGGTCGGTTCGTTGAAGTAGCGTGGCTGCAGGGAGTCTGCTGTGAACTGGACTATTCCATTGGGGTCACCATGTTTCAGCACCTAGAGGATTGATAGAAATGAAATAAAGACATGGGATAGAAAGTGATGACGGGGTACAGGAGTTCTAACACAATATGAAACAAAATCTTGTAGGGTCAAGTGTTTAGAGATCAATATTATCATCATTATTATTTGTTAAGTTTCTGAAATTCAAGAATGAGATACATATGTTGAGAAGTTGAAAGTTGCCAATTTGAATGGTAAATGGAGATCTGTAAATTGGACAATGCATGCATCTTTAACCCTAATAAGGCCGGGGGAGGGGGGGGGGGGCCATAATGGCCCCCCCCCCCTCCGCAAGCGCCGCTGCTTGGTGACTTTTTTCTTTGGGGTCTTGCACAAATTTTGAAAATCGGACCTACCGTTACAAAGTCACGTGACCTTTTGTCTACGCATGTCAGCCCGAAAATCGCTCAATTTCGTGATTTGTGTACAGTTTTCGTAAAAAGAGGTACATATATCATTGGTTATTTGGTCTTGTTTACATTTCATATGTTTGTTTTGGGGTTCAAAATAGTTGAATTATAGTTAGAAATAAAATAAACAACAAAAACAATAAAATACATAAGTAAAACAAACAAAGAAATACATAATAAATTAAAAAAACAATATAAAACATAAGGAAGACCCTGGCTCTTTCAAATTTTTTTGTCGTATTATCATTCCAAATGCTCTAAAGAATATATGTAGTGAAAACCAATGTTTAATTATGAAGAATATATGATTTATGGGTAAAAATATGAATTTGTTGACCTTATTTGCATAAATGACCATAAATATGCAAATTAATGAATTTTTCAAAAAATTAAAATTACCATTGTATTCTATACACTTCACTTATCATGCATGCAAATTTTCACGGCGATCGACTGCTTCGCGGCCGAGATCTTAAGGGGGGGGGGGGGGGCCATAATGGCCCCCCCCCCCCCCCCCCCCCGGCCGTAAAAAGAACTTAAATAGCCCGGCCTTTTTAGGGTTAAGTGTTTTCCTAAATGTTAGCAAAGTAGAGGTTAATGAAAATCGTTCAAATAAATCAAATAAGATGAGGTAACAAACCATGGCTCAAATAATGCAGAAATGTATGCTCTTTCTCCCTGTATACTCAACATAACTTGTAAAACTTTTCCTCAAAATTAAGAGTACAAAACCACAAATATGGGAGTATAAACAATCTTTGTAGATTACCTTGAGTATGGCCCTCTGCCTGTTAGTATCAATCTCCCCAGTGCTGACCAGCTGGTAAATCTCCACAACGAATACCTCCTCCACCTCAGGGCCTACGTAGGGCTTGACCTGCAGGTCAAAGGTCATGACCCCTCGCTGACCTAGGGCAAAGGTCACCGACCCCTGGAGGGAGCCCCCTGGAGTCGAGATGTCATCAGCCTCCTGCAGGACGGACTCACTGTTCGGGCCGAGGATCCTCCATCGAACCTAGAAGAAAATAACATAAAATTATCATGACGTTTAAAATGGGCTATTACAAATGAATAATACATGTGGTTTGCGGTTGCACCATGTAAGAGGGGAGGATTGGCGAGTCCTGAAAAGGACTGATTTGTTAGTCCTAAAAAAGGACTGTGGTAGTCCTAGAAAGGACTGTTGGTTTAGTCCTGAAAATGACTGTTGGTATTCTTTCTAGGGGAGACCTAAAAAGGACTGTTGGTATTCTTTCTAGGGTAGTCCTAAAAAGGACTGTTGGTAGTCAGTCCTAGAAAGGACGGTTGGTAGTCCTAGAAAGGACTGTTGAGATAGTCCTGGAAAGGATCGTGGTATTGTGAGGAGAGGGTGGATGGTAGGAGGGGCTCGACGTTTTGAATAGGTTGACTATTCGTCGTCAGGAGTGAAATGGATACCACGTTATGAACTTGTGCAAAGTATAAAGAAACTTGCCATTTGATTATAGCCTTTGTCCATAAAAAAGAGGGAAATTCTCCATTATTGAGCATTCCCCAAAATTGAAAAATCTCTTTTTAGACACCCTGAATCCAATCTAATATTTACATCAACATTACTAGTAATCAATTGTGGCCGGCTATAGCAAAACCCTGCGCTTGTCGGTAATTCATGCATTGAATAAATTGGCATTTGAAGTTCACATAATGTGTGTAAAAGAAACAATCATATCTTCGCCAATAATTGACCAATTTGTTAGGACAAAGCATCAAAAGAAAGCTTGTGCTAAGGCCTTATGGTATGAAAATCTACATTTTGATTTTTACCGACAAGTGCAGGGTTTTGCTATAGCTGGTCACAATTATCAAGAAGTAGTGATCCACTTACCTCAGTCCCAACCAGGTACTCATCCAGTCCTCCAGACAGCTCGATGCTGAAAGACAAGTCCCTGGCCTGTGGAGGGTTGGCAATCGCTCTCTCCAGGTTGGACAACGAGAAGCCTATCAGTCCATCGGGGCCATCGCTCTTCGAGATGACGACGGTTGCCGTGCGGTTGCCGCCCAGAAGTGCCCCTCCCTCGGCAACGGTCAGACGGATGTTGAACGACTCCGAGAACTCCTTGATGTTGTCGTCGATGATGGTGACCGGAATGAAGGCCACTGATTGGCCGTTGGAGAAGGTGACGGTGCCGGGAGTGAGGAGGAAGTCCACGCCTCCGGGGGTGGCATCCAGACTCTCTACATCGTAGGACACTGTGACCAGGCCAAAGCTGCCTGCGCTGCGTACTAGGGGAATCCTGGCCACGCCTACATCCTCTTGCACTGGTAAGAAGAAACAAAACATAATAAAGTTAGTTCTGTAATCCGTAGTGTTGAAAAAAAATTAGACAGGTTTGACAAATATGTACTATTTTAATAAATTTTTTCTGACAGAGCCTTCTACTATAGAATCCTGGTCATGCCTATATCTTCTTGCACTGCATGCTGAAGAGAAACAAACAATTATGAATGCAAAGAGTTAGTTGGGTAATCTGTTGTCTAGAATCATGTTTATATTTTTACTTTAATTGGCAGGTTGACTTCTTGAATGGTTATTTTTTCTTGAGATCATTTATAATTAACCCATTCCCTTTGAGACTCAGAAATCCCCTAGACTTTATACAATGCCCATCAGGTTCCCATGGGGAAAGGGTTACAAAAGCAGGTATTCTGTATCACTGTCTGATCGGAATAAAGTTCATGAAGAAAGCAAATCCTGCCTTATCTGAACATTTAATTACTTTGTTGTTTTTTCTTCATGCAAGTTACATACCTCATTTCAAAATGGTTGCTATCAAAGTAACCAATAGAGAAATTACAACAACGCAACAAATTATTCATGAGTTAATAACTTACCTTCATAAAGCATCTTGTCAAACTCAATGATGCCCTCTGCATTGTCGTTGGCCTCGATGATAATAGTCTTGACAGACAGCTCACCAAGCGAGGGTGGCATATCCGGCTGAAGTCCATTCACCAACGTAGTATCTATGTTACTGTATATTAAAAAGAAGAGAAATCAATATCATTAATAGATAACTTATGAAGTCTCCTGTCTTTAATTGCAATAAAACTTTCATCAGGTGTACTAACCCATGGAAAACTATTTGATTGTTTTTTTCTTTTTCTAAACGTATTCTGATTTGACCATAGCCTGACTACTTTTGGACCAGTCCTGAATGGCTTAACACAATCATGATATATATTTACTTCTCTACAAACATGTTAAGTGGACTCAATGTTGTTGTATTTGAGCTTTTTTCATTTACAAAACATGACACACATGCTTAGAAACGACTAAACAATAGTAGTTTTTACTCCTGACAGAAATGTTGAGCCAGAACATCATATCAGTAATAACACACAAACTTGTTTAGTGGAATTACCATTGTTGTTTTCATTTACAAAGCACAGCACCTATACAAAATAGCCGACTTACAGAGGGTCTAGAAGTTGCACTCCAGTGATGTTGAGCCAGAAAGCCTCGGGTCCTTCGGGAATAGAGTCCTGACGTATCGCCACTGTAACGTCCAAGCTGTCCATGCCCTCACTGAACGTCAGGGCTCCGAAGGATGTTGCGTAGTCCACGCCTTCCTCCGCGGTATATTGCGTAGTGGTGTAGGATACCTGCACGGTTCCAAAGATACCGGCGTTGCGCACTATGGGGATCGACACCTGGTCAGAGGAAAGAAAACATCGAATGGTATGTTGTTTGGTTATTACATTTGCACAGATCGCCGATGGACAACTAGTTTGTGGAAAGAAACAAACAAATATTGGATGACTGGTTGTTTGGTTATTTGATTTTTACAGAGCTCAGAGTGATGTTATGTAGTCCACACCTTTCCTCAATGGTAAACTGTGTAGTGGTGTATTAAGAGACCTGCACAGGTCAAAATCAGTACTTAAAAATAATTTAATCTTGCCTATGTAATACATATGAGAATGCTACAGTTACACACAAAGAGAAAAGAAGAAAAAGAATACAATACATACATGTCATATTATCCTACAATTTAATTGTGATTATCTGTGGTCTATGCAAGACTGTTGCAGTAATTACATACAGAAGAAACAAGCACCAAGAATATAAATACCTGTCCACTATCCTCGCTGACCGAGATCTGGGCCGGCAGATCAAACTCAAAGATGCCGAAGGGACTGTCGCTGGCTACCATGACAACGGTCGCCTGGCTACCTCCTGAGGATGAGTCAATGGATGCCCCTCCAGTCACTGAGGCTAGGACCAGGTTGTAGGAGGTCCGCAGCTCTGGGATCGAGTCATCCATGGTCTAGAAAAATGGAAGTATTAAGAGAGGAAAACTTTTATTACAAATATTCTGATTTTATAATAGTTATGATTCAATTTAGATATACTCTGAATTGATTTACAGTCAAACGTGTGCATAGTGACCACCAAGGAGAACACAAAATTGGCCACTGTAGACAGGTGGCCTATAGAGACAGGTTCCGTATTGCATGCATTTTCTATGCAGGGGATCACTTTTGGTGGCCGCTATAGGCAGGTTGTCTGCTATTGACAGTTTAGATTTTAAGACAGGTTTGACTGGTTTGATGGTTCAATGTTAAATAGAGTACTATTCACCTGTAGTGTGATGGATGCATTCTGCTGTCCATCCAAGAAGACAATCTGCCCTGACGTCTGCTGGAACGCTCCATCCCCATTGGGAGAGATCTGCCAGTTGACCGTCACTTCACCAAATATACCAGCACCACGAGTAAGACTGCACAAATAGAAAGGATGTTGATAATATTACATTTTCTGTATAGGATACAAATTACTAACAGTACAACAAATTAATACATGTGTATTCAAATTGAAATGACCAAAGAAAATTGTCCTTCAGCAAGACAATTACTCCACTATTAATGCTCTCTACCCAGGTGTATAAACAGGAATCCGGTAGGAGGTGAAAGCCTTTAAGTCGATAATCTTCTCAGTGTCCATGAGCCGCTCGGAAGGAATGCTCCCCAGGGCGTGGAGATGGTGCACACGATGCGTGCTGGTTTGTATACTATCCTATGACCGGGTAAATAATAATGTAAAGCACTTAGAGATGATATTGTATCACATTAGGTGCTATATACAAATTAAACCTATTATTATGATCATTAAAGAATTCCAAAGACACTCACTGTATCATAGCCTGTCCGGCATATCCCTGTGTTGGTTCACCGATCATGATGCTCCTGGAGTCGGGCAGAATGCGGACAGAACCTGCTGAGTTGGGATTGGCCAGAATCACAACTGTTGCCATACCTAGAAGAGAAAACAAAATATTGAAAATTACATCTTGATTCACAAACAAAAATAAAATATCAAATCCATCAGTTAAATGCCTTGAATTTAGGGTATACCATCACTTGTCGTCATTCAAGCATCATGGTTGGAAAGCAACAACATTTCAAATCCTTGATTGCTTAATGCAAGTAGCTTCTGAAAGATAAATACCCATTCATTGCTAAACAGTGGTTGCTAAACAGAGTGGTTGCTAAACAGAGTGGATGCTAAACAGAGTGGTTGCTAAACAGAGTGCTGGCTAAACAGAGTGGCTGCTAAACAGAGTGGTTGATAAGCAGAGTGGTTGTTAAACAAGAGTGGATGCTAAACAGAGTGGTTGCTAAACATAGTGGTTGCTAAACAGAGTGGTTGCTAAACAGAGTGGTTGCTAAACATAGTGGTTGCTAAACAGAGTGCTTGCTAAACAGAGTGGTTCCTAAACAGAGTGGTTGCTAAACAGAGTGGTTGCTAAACAGAGTGGTTGCTAAACAGAGTGGTTGATAAGCAGAGTGGTTGCTAAACAGAGTGGTTGCTAAATAGAGTGGTTGCTATAAAACAGAGTGGTTGATAAACAGATTGGTTGCTAAACAGAGTGATTGCTAAACAGAGTGGTTGCTAAACAGAGTGGTTGATAAGCAGAGTGGTTGCTAAACAGAGTGGTTGCTAAATACAGTGGTTGCTATAAAACAGAGTGGTTGCTAAACAGAGTGGTTGCTAAACAGAGTGGTTGCTAAACAGAGTGATTGCTAAACAGAGTGGTTGCTAAACAGAGTGGTTGATAAGCAGAGTGGTTGCTAAACAGAGTGGTTGCTAAATACAGTGGTTGCTATAAAACAGAGTGGTTGCTAAACAGAGTGGTTGCTAAACAGAGTGATTGCTAAACAGAGTGGGTGCTAAAGAGAGTGGTTGCTAAACAGAGTGGTCAATATGTTCTTTACCATAATCAACATTTGACGTGGTGTACCATATACCATGTATTCCATTTATTGTTTATCATGGAAATATTAAAAGACTAAACACTAAGTAGCTTCTGAAAGAAAAATACCCATTCATTGCTAGACAGAGTGGTTGCTAAACAGAGTGCTTGCTAAACAGAGTGGTTCCTAAACAGAGTGGTTGCTAAACAGAGTGGTTGCTAAACAGAGTGGTTGCTAAACAGAGTGGTTGATAAGCAGAGTGGTTGCTAAACAGAGTGGTTGATAAGCAGAGTGGTTGCTAACAGAGTGGTTGCTATAAAACAGAGTGGTTGCTAAACAGAGTGGTTGCTAAACAGAGTGATTGCTAAACAGAGTGGTTGCTAAACAGAGTGGATGCTAAACAGAGTGGTCAATATGTTCTTTACCATAATCAACATTTGACGTGGTGTACCATATACCATGTATTCCATTTATTCTTTATCATGGAAATATTAAAAGACAAAACACATTGTACATGTATATCTTACCGTGTACAGGAGAGATCTCGGCATCAACTGTTGCCGAGGTGAGCGAGAGAGCAAATCGTTCTTCGCCCTCCAACACACCATCCTGAATGGCTTCCAGGATGATGGACTTCCTTGCATCGCCCTGTCAGAAAGAGAAGAACAAAACATTATTTATTTATTTATTTATTTTATTATCAGATTATGGCGCCGCCCCTGACCCAAAATGATGTTGTAAACGAGGGACACACCTGCACACTCTATACAGTGCACGGAGAAACATTTGTTGACACACCGAGTTAAAAATGAGTTTTTAAAAAGTTTTTAAAATTTTTGAAGCTCATTAATGAGCTATACAGACGAAGGTAGTTTACAATATATATATATATCTATAGTAGCTAGTCAGTCTGTCTCATATACTTCATACAATGCTAGAAATTAAACTTATTTGCCTCAGACTTGTGGCCCAGTTGGTCAAGAAAACACAAGATTTTTCTAATTCAAGTGGCCAAAACATGTACTTGGTGCCCCCTAATTAAACAAGGAAAAACATTAAAAATTTTTATATTTGGTTGCTCATTCGGGCCAGTGGAATTCAGCATAAATGAATTAGGTGGCACAAGGCTTTTTATTAGCCCGGGCTAATTTTGATAAGGCCATATGTACTCACCTGTTGAAATAAAAGTGTGCCTGACGATGGAGTCAGATCCTCTCTCCCTGCTGCCTCCACCTCCCATCTCACTTCCACCGTGCCCTGCGTTCCCTGGGTGCGCTCAACCGTGAACGTCACCGGTCCGCCGGACTCTGATACACTCTCCTATATTTTCAATAGAAGGTAGCATGAAATACATTTGTATCCGACTTTTTGAATACCTGATATAAATCAAGAATTAAGAATGCATGTTATAGTATACCCAAATCAAATACCTTTTAAAACTTTTATTTCCATTCTGATTCAATGTGTAGAACGTCACTGCGCTAAAGCCAAGGTGATAGTGTACTGAGTGCTTTGAGACTTCAGTAATAAAGAGAAATATATAGAAATTGACTATTATTATTATTATTCATGCGCAGGGTGGTCTCTCACATGTACAGTAGTCTCAAACCGAGTATCATGTAATAATAAACAAATAAACATATATATATACACATAATAAACATATCTTCTTTTTTTGTGTCCATCATCTACTTCGGTCTTGGATGCAGCGATGCTGCTCCAGGGCTGGACAGGGGAGATTGCGTGGCATCGTAATACAAATATGAAAGTAGTGCTCACCTGAGTGAAGGCAAATCCAAAGAGGCCCTTGGGAGAATCATTCTTGAGAATCTTGACGATGACCGATGTCTCACTTCCAAGTACAGCACCCCCTACAGGGCTGTGCAGGGACACGGTGAAACGCTACAAGAAAGGAAGACAAAATACCATTTTGTATTTTTTTCACAAATAATAATAAGAGCAACAATATGTAAATATTGACAATCTAAATTAAAATGAGGAAAGTATCTAAAAGTATAATTATATATATATCATTATCGCAGCATCAAATTGTCAAACAACACAATTGGTATTAACAACAACTAATAACAACAGAGGCTACCCAGGGTAAACTAATTACAATTATTCATATTATCCTTTACTTCTTACCTCATCATCCTCGTATATTGTGTCATCAATGATGTTTATGGATATGGTGGCAGCTCTCTGTTAAAAAAATATACAGAAATAATGATGTCAGTTATTCAATATAATAATATCTGATGATACAAACTATAATCACAATTATCATCAATGCAGCAAAGTAATTAAGACGAATAGTACATAGGTCAAATAACAAAATTCACTGTTTAAACAACCAGAAGAAAGAGATCAAAAGAGATGAAAAAGAAAGTGGGCCAGGACTCATAAAAATGATATCAAAACACAATTGAAATATCCTAGCTGTTATTGAACAAACTATGATGAGTTCATCAAAGACAATTTAGATTATGATACTTAAATACCACCTTTCTAGCCAAACTAAAATAAACAGAGAAAGTGATAATCATCAAATAAATCTAACTGCTGATATATTTACATCGTCAATGATTTAAAGCTTTGAACAACATTTTTGCATTTACCTCATTCCAGCTTCACATAAAAAAAAACAACAATTATAATAACAAATCTGAAAATATTTTACACTTTCTACACATCATCAACTAACCCAACATGTACAGTACATGTATATGTGTATTTTAATTTGTAATAATAAGGTTTCATAGAAAAAGTGAAAGATAGTTTAATTACCTGTCCATTAACAAGAGAAACGTTGCCTGACTGAGGGCTGAAGTCTGATGTGGAAGCACTGACGGTTGTAGCCAGCCAACTGACACCAACGGTCCCTATAGCACCAGCCAACCGCTGCACCGGTAGATTCAAAACACCACTGGTACCAGAACCTTCATACACCTCAACATCACCATCACCGTTCTGTGGGAGATAAAACAAATTAATAACTTAAGTAATAGTAATCATTCAAAGTGTTTAATTTGAATGATGGTGGTAGCCAACAGTCCCTATAGCACCAGCCAACCACTGCACTGGTAGATTCAATACACCGCTGGTACAGGAACCTTTATATACCTCAACATCACCATCACCATTCTGTAGAAATAATTGAAAATTAAAGAAAATCTGGTAAAAACAACAACAACAACGATTTATGCAGTAAAGGATTGAAATAAAATATCAAATACCAACGTTTTACACATAATCAAAATGGTCCATCATATAGTGCTCTCATGTTTTTTTTATGATAATTTGTAACAGATTTCTTCTGATTTTGTTTGACTTCCCTTTTTTTCTCTTTATATGAAAGTGTGATACCTTGGATACATTAAGTTGACAATACAGTACATGGTGTATGTTTTGACTTGTTTCTACATTTCTGTTGTGTGTATACAACAACAATAGACATACCTTTGTGGCATTTAGTTGTAAGATGCCGTTAGCGTTGTCGTTCTGTCTGATGGTGATTTCAGCCACCTCCTGTCCGTTCTTGATAGATGGCTCTGCCCCACTGACCGGCTGACCAGAGACCAGTTCCACCGAGGTCAGGTTAACAAAGAATGTCTCTGGGCCTTCTGCTTCAGTATCCTGTTGAACATTGCACATAAATCGGGAATAATTTATTAGAGTTTTTTTCTTTCTCTTGTGCCTTCTTTGAGGAACTTAAATTTCAGTTTGTCGTCTTTATTTCCACAATTCATTAAAAGTCACAACATGTGTAAACCATGCAAGTTACAAAGTTACATTATCTCTCGGAATAATAACAAACTATTAGAGTAGAATTACTGGTTCAAGGGTTTACACAATTTAAATCATCATGTTCGTTCAGTTTATACAAATTAAGATTTATATCCTGGGGGTGTTTCACAAGGATTCAAAGTTGTACTTAACCCATCAGTGCCTAAGGCCCACATATTTGTGGTTTGGTAGTCCTACACTTAAACAAGAAGAAGACTAGTTATGTGAAGTGTACAGGAAGAAAGAGCATAAATTCCTCTATTTTTAGAGCCCTATTTTGTTACTCTACCTGCTTTAGTTATTTTTTAATGATTTTTATTATTGCATAAATCACTATAATTTAGCAAAATCCTTAAATTGGCAATACATTATGATATTTTAAAAACAGATATTCGCGTTCAAATTGGCAACTTTGCGGCAAAGTTACTTCATATTTGTCTTAAATTGTAATTACTAAATATTTTCCACCTATTTTTATGTCATTAATAGATCAACAAAATTTAGGAGTTGCCAATTTGTAGAGGAAAACAATGATCAATTTTGCCTTAAAATAGCTCTCGTCCTTGATGGGGGATAGTTGAGTTCTGGTAAAGAGAGTACAGTGTTGGTCAAACTGAATTTTAGTAACCAAAACCTGCACCATTACATTACAAACTAATAGTTATAACTCTACCATGCTTGAAAGGAATTCAAAATCACAAATGACTGAGTAAAAAGTCTTTTATCATTCAAACAGAGGCGTTCAAACTCAAGATGGCGCTCTCTAAAAACACATTAGGTTACACAGTAGTTAGGGGACTACCTCTCCTCAGCGCTGGCGAGCGGTCTGGGTTTTCCACTGTCAAGCTAGTTCAGATTGGACCTTGGGGAATTTATTTGATCCCTGTTCGCTCTTATCACTAGCCTCTAGGCGCTGATGTGTCAATTTACTGGCAGCAAGAGGAGGAAGTGAGGAAAAAGAGAGGAGGTATGCCAAGGTCGTTGGTCAGTGGACCGAGCTAGACCAGAAGTCTTGTAGTGTTAGTCTTAGTAATTAAACTCAGTAAAAGTATACTGTAGGTTATAACATTGGTTGTGTGAGTATTATATAAGGTTTGCGAGATGTGTGTATAAAAGAGACTGGGGGAGAGAATTCTCATTCTGGGGAAAACATTGCTAAAATCTTTCACTGCACATTTACCAGAATGATTGTTTAATAAATGCTACTCCCTTGGTTAAGTTTTTGGCCTCGAAAGAGACTGGTGTTTTACTTTTAGAATTAATTTAGTTTAGTGTCCACTACAGTCTACAGGCAGGATAACTGCTACAGACAACTTAAATAGACATGCTGTCTGAATGTTTATAGGTCATAATAAGAATGAAGAGGTCTGCAAACATAGACTAGTGGTCATACAGTGAACTGCAGCCCAGAGAAGATTATCTCTATGATAGCACTAGGCCTGGGGGGAGGAGGCAGTTAAAACAGCATGGGATTGTTGCCTGAAGAGATAAAAGTGTCAACATCAGAAAAAAATGTGACCAGTTGAGTTCCACCGAGGTGGAACTCACGCTAACAGGGCAAACACGTCATGACATTGGTTTAAACCATTTTAAATAAAATATTGTGCATGTGAGGGTTCGTAAAAATAGTGATTAGATAGAGAGATAATCATCAACTATTAAAAAACTTCTTTTTGAAAATTTTTGAAAAGAGGAAGCATTTAAAAAAAATTTGTAACGGTTGGTTCAAAATTAGCTAATATTTGTGGGGCCCCACATTTATTACAAATGGTTATGTTTATGGATATTTCAGCCGTTTCTGAACCGATTTTGATCAAATAAAGTTTATTCTGTCACTAAAATATTATGCTCTTTCAAATTTTACACTCAGTTTTTCATTATCTCACAAAAAATTATTATGTGTAGCGCCCTCTCTACCAAAACTCAACTATCCCTTTAACTGTAAGTTGGACCTAATTGTTATAGAAAGCTGTTAGTTTCTTTGTAAAATGGTTGAACAGTTCTTTTGAAAAGGCATACATTTTGATAAAATTAGTTCATTTTGTTATTATCAAGGAGCCTTGAAATAATTCATTATAATTTTTGTTGGAAGTTACAAATACTTGCATTTTTAAGCTTTTGATTATGTTTTATTTTAAGGCTACAAATGGCTTTCCATAATAAGTTAGGTTCAACTTAAAATATTTGTGAAACACCTCCCTGGTCTTTTCAATTCAATAGTTTACTGTGATGAAACAGTTTTTAAAATTTAGTTGTTTGGTTTAAATCAGAATTTAAAATACTACTATAATCTCCCCTTTAAAAAGATAAAACAAAATTGCAAAATCGTAGCGAGTACACATTCTCAAACATCTATCATCACATTATACATGTATATATGTAGGACACAGAATCAAAGTGATCTCACAATTCAAGGGGCAGAGTTAACTTACAGGTAGGACACTGATGGTGACAGAAGTGGAGCTGATGCCGTCACCAAACGTGACAAAGTTCTGGCTGCTGCTGAAGTCACTCCCACTATCTGCCCGCTGGATCTGTGGTAAGCCTTCAGCTACAGAGGTTCTGTGAAATGAAGAAGACAAAATGATATCTTGAACTTGGAAGTAGAATGAGTTTTTATTGAATATTGGTAACACAACATTGCAGGTTAGGTTGAGGTTTTGAATAAGGATGAGGTTTGGGGTTATGGTTAATGTTTGAAATAATTCTGGGCTTTATAGCAGAGCAATCACTGCCAGAGCAAATGCCAGGTAACCAAATTTTCATATTGTGCTTCACATGGTACTAACCCTACTGGTAGTATACATTGCCCCCTTGTCAGTAGAGTGTCACAGTTATGTGCCCTGTTTCATAAAACACTTGCAATTGTTGTAAGTGTCCAATTATTGTATTTACCATGGCAACAGCTGACATGCTCCATGCTGATTGGCTGTTAACCTAATAGTTACAATAATTGGACACTCAGGCTCAGGGTTTCAAGTGAGTTTTAACCTTCTCTTTGCCACAAAATGAACAAACAGGAACAATAACTTAATGGCTATTAAGTTTTAGAACTGATTTGCTTCATACCTGTAGTATACATGTACATTGTCTGATCCAGTGAATACCTATCCCCACAGCCCCAAAATGTATCAGTTTCATCCACTGCAGTGTAGTGGTGGTCTGATGACCATTAACCCTTTTTCCTTGCCACACTACATACATATATTATATGTAAAACATTTACTCCTTGGTTGTCATATTTTGGTACTGAATGATTTAATACCTGTAGTATACATTGACCGATCCGGTGAAGCCCTGCTCCCTCGTCATGTAGAGTGTAACAGTCCTGGAGCTCTGAGATCCCTCAGGTTCGTCCACTGCAGTGTACAGCGAATCAAGCGTCCATGCGAACACTCCATGAGGCGAATCATTAGCCAACACTCTCAGCTCTGCAACATCGCCCGTTGTACCGATGGTGGCACCACGGTCCGTGCGGGTGGTTCCTGGGTTCACGATGCGAGTCAGCCGGATGAAACTGGTCTCATCCAGCTCTGGGATGTCATCGGCAAGAACGGTGAGCACGAGAGGTGCGGTGGATACCCCGTCTGGGAATTCAATCTGGGTAAGAAAAGGAAAAGGTTTTGTGTGAAAGCATGAAGAACACTTACGATTTTGCAATCATTTTTTTTTAATGAATCAAACTACAACTTGCATACAATTGACAACCTTGTACCCTTACCTTACATTACTATCTCACTTATTGGGGGGAAAAAAAAACACTTGGTGTGAAACTCTGTCCTTTCCTTCACACAATGGGGTACCAAGAGGGGATGGACCTGAATATGATTTAGTTAGTAACATAAACTTGTCCAATATCCATAGCTGCCAGCTGAGCTATGGCCACCCATCCTACCATCACCATCACCATCACCTCCAGCCCAGTTGTACCCTCTTCCCCCCCCCCCCCCCCCCCCTGGGATTATACTAACCTGTCCATTGAGTGGCCTGATGTCAGTAGCCGTAAGCTGACCAGTGGCCTCCCATTCTACCACCACCACCCAGTCCAGCTGTACCCCCTAGCTTCTCCTACCCCCAATCTGTCCAGTTTACCCTCCCCTCCCCCCATCCCTCTCTGGGGATATACTGACCTGTCCAGTGAGTGGTCTGATGTCAGTAGCAGCTAGCTGACCAGTGGCTTCCCACCCCACCACCACCAGACCAGCAGTCCCAGCCAATCTCTCCACTGTTAGCACGACCGGGGTGTCCGACGACCCTTCCTCAGCTTGCACTGACATCGAAGACGCTGCAAAGACAATGATGCCATGGGCATCGTCATTGGATAGGATGGTGACCCCCACTTCGCTCTGTACCCCCAGCTCGGCTCCGTTTGTTGGACTGGAGAGGACGAGGCTGAACGTCTGGTCATCCTCTGGGGTTACGTCATCCAAGATGGACACGCCAAATGTAAGCTGTGTGTCTGATGGAGTGAATGTCAGCCGAGTCGACCTGGAAAGGATAGGAACAAAAGGAGAATTACGATTATCAAACTTCTTGTTACAGGTATTTTTAAAGAAAATGTATAATGAAATAATGATACTTATAGGTCATTTTATGTTCATTTATATCATTCATCTATTTTAGAGTCAAACAGAATTTACAACAGAGACAAAATTACTAACACTATCATGTACATGTAACACTATCATAAAGACTATGTTTGAATGAGTCAATGGAAGGAGAGTTCTTAATCCAGTTCCCTATGAAAGGCTATAAAGAACCTACCATGGAACAAAGTCAGCATCCTCAGCCACACTGGTCATATGATAGATGGCCGACATGTCGGGCAAGCCACCAGCCCCATAGCTGGCTGTAGCCAGCAAAGGCGCTGTCTGACCTCCGACCTCAACTGGAACTATGTCGTATGCTGGGTCAGAGGTCAAGGAGAGGTCAAATCTAGAGTTGAATGCGTTCCAGTCATAGATGGCCGACTGACCGGCTGTGTTGGCGATGGCCATGTGTGTGGTGCCATCTGACGTGACGAAGACTCGAACGGACTGGGCCCCTTCTGAAGGGAGAGACTGGTGCAACACATACTGTGATGTGACGGGGCTCCACTGGTAGATGACACTATTTACAGCCATGCTGCCAACTGAAATTGAAAAGAACACAAAATAAAGAGATATCAAATACTGAGGTCAATAAAAGAGAGAGAGAGAGTGAAAAGACATGAAAACATTCATGAATATTCTCTGGTTTGCTACAAAATTAGTTAGCCTCAGGATTTTAGTTCAGAAATGATGTGGCATTGATAGTGATTTCCTTGTTTTGTTCAATTCAATACTTCTGGAATTAGAAGTAACACGTACAGTGTTCAAACAAACAGATTATGTTTATAGTACCACATACATGCAAATACTCATACATTTAAGTTCATCATAATATAAAACCATTTCAACTTGCAAAGCTGCGATTTCCTTTGCATTTCTGCAATTATTACAAACACAAACATATTTGTTTGTACTATCTTACCATTATCTCTGCTATTGGTGATGGCTAGATAGCTATTTGATCCGATATCAAAGGCAACAATGTCCGTAGCACCTGATGTAGACAGCTGCTGCACCTGAACTAGGTTACCACTCTGCCACTCATACACAACAGACCTGCAATGAAAATAATAGTTCAAGTTTTAAGTTTATTCAATCAAACATAAACAATATGTAAAGTATATACAGAGTTGAAAATGTCACTATACATCAATGTATGTTACAAAATTATGATAATGAATATTATTTGCGGTTATTTCACTTTTCATGCACATAATAGTTCAATACAAAGTCTTTATCAATTCTAACACACTTGTTATGTCTAATATAGAGAAATAAAAGAGTCGATGACAAGTAGGAGTGGAATGTGTGTACAACTGCATAACATTCAATGGCTGACAGAATGCAATGCTCTGCACAAAACTGCCAAAAGTCCACAAATAGATGAGTGAGCTAGACAGTGACGAGGAAATTCCACATTTTACTTACATGATCTGATATGAAGCCAGTGAAGAGTCGTAGTAGTTAGCTACAGCCAGGTACTGGTTGCCATTAATGGTGAACCCATCTATGGCTGAAGCCCCATTGGACGTGAACACAGAGCTCTGTGCAAAAATGACTCCAGTCCACACGTAGATGAGCGAGTTGGATAGTGACTGGCCCGTGTTGCTGGACTGCTGCGTGATGGCGAGGTAGGTGTCTGAGCCGAGGTTGAAGAATTCTACGTCCGATGCTCCTATGGTCGGGATATCTTGAATCTGAGAGTAGGAACATTTTGATAAAATTTAAGATGACACTCACTGGAGAACTCGCCCTTACCATGGAGCTAAGTTGCCTACTTTCCAATGTTACTGCAATCGCACACTCTACTTGCTAATTGCTAAAGTTTTGACAATTACATTCACCCAATGAAAAATTACCAAAGACACTAACCATTTAGCCCCCTAAATGTACAAAAGATTCCCCCCTTAAATCACACAAGAGCCCCCATAATTTTCAAAGAGTTCTACAGTGTATGTACAACAAATAACAATGGGCTGACTTTGGCCCAAAAGAGGCCTTAAGAATCATAAAAGAGCCCAAGACTTCTATGTAAAACAACTTACAATTTTCTAAATTTTAAATCAATCAAGCTTGAAAAGCAGCATAAAAAGATGACATTCTATTCAATTGTTTTCCCCCTGATTAACTCACCACTGTGAATGTATCATCCATGTTGAGACGGTAGATGCGTGAGGAGGTCTGGCGACGCCCACTCTCTCCCATGTTTGCTATGGCAACTAGGGTTGTCCCCGAGACCACAGTTGATGCTCCCCTCATAGCTCCATCGGTCTCTAGCGTCTGAAAAAATGCAAAATAATAATTTAAAAACTTCAAAAAAGTAATAACAATATCTTTTACTTAGTAAAGCTCAATTCAAAGGAGTATATAGAACTTTACGTTATCATTATTACCCCATTCAACTCATTAACACTACAATCATTCCTGCATTCGGACTGCCCCTTGTCCTTTGTACTTGGGAGTTTTCCAAAGAGTGACCCATTATGCACGCATATCATCCTTCCTGGTCCCCATTTATATATCTTACTTAATTATTGTACATAATGTATTTTAGAACAGAAGTTACTATGTTTTAGAACAGGGGGTGTATTCTGAAAACGATTTTAAGTTTAAATTAATTGTATCTACGTCATATCAACATCACTAAAATATATTTGAGCAAATCGTTATTCCTTAAGTATACAGTAGTTTGATATTTTAGTGACGTAGATATAAATTTTAACTTCAAATCATTTTCAGAATACACCCCCAGAAGTTACTGTTACTTCTGCACGCACAATATACACATGCAGTTTGATATTGTACAAATTATTGTATGCGTCGTTTCGTGAATTATTTTATGAAAGCCAAATAAATCTTAATTCAAATATCCATACCTGCACTGGCACAAAGACCCCTTGCCACTTGAACAGCACTGATCCCATCACATTACTGCTATCAGCTGGTCCCTCAGAACCATCACTGTTCAACCCTGTGGTGAGTGGACCGGTCCTTGCATCACTGATGAGTAGTAGGTAGGTCATTCCATTGCTGGTGAAGGGGTGCCAGGACCTGACACCAACCCCTGTAATATTCTGGGTCGTTCCTAGCACAGCGGTCGCTCCATCTAGTCATCCAAACAGTCGAACAGAAATCAAGTGAATGATTGAAATCTTAACTGCAGAGTGAGCATTATATTGCCCCATATATCCATACTTTCATGTGCATCATGATCTAAATTAGCCTTTTCAATTTAACAACAAGAGTTTACTTTGCATCAGGAATACATTTATTAAATGTGATTTGGCATAAATAATGATTTCTAGGATCTTTTTTCTTCATAAATTCCAATTTCCATTTTCCCATATTACCTTTAAGTGTCTAATACTTATAATGCCTCTATGAATTTATGCAAGAATTATTATCACAAACAAAAAATCAAAGTTCCCTCAACTTACCTGATGAGACTGCAGTACCAGGACGAGTTGCAACATCCACAGTTATTGTACCGATGCTGCCCCCTCCTCTCTCAACAGTGAAATACACTGTCCCACTGGACTCCTCCACTTCAACAACAGG